>WEDG01010819.1:0-36440 GCA_017591395.1 Schistocephalus solidus | reverse complement strand
TTCACCAGGCTCTGTACGATGGCTTTTCTAGTTACCGACCAGGCCGATGCATGAGGTGAATGTGCGGTCCCATTGAGGACAGTTTAGGAGAGAGTCCCCATTGCTGGTGGTGGTGGTGACGGCAGCGGCGAAGGCGGTGTTGCTTGCGGTGGCGGGAGCGCCAGGTGATGAGTATTGAGATGTGATTACATGATTGTGGGAGTAATGGAATTGATGCCAGGAGTGAGGATGGAGGAATTCAAAGGAGGGTTTGCACAATTTGACGTAATAGTTGGAATTGTCGGATTGTTGATGCATTGCGTCTTAAGATGTCCAACCAGGCCGATTCTCGCGTGTAAGGTGCGTTGACAGTGCGGGCATGTGTGAAGGGCCAGGGCATTGGCGGTGTTGTGCCGGGGCACTGGGGACTTTCGTGCCACTCGTTTGGCCTTGGCGGCTGCGATCCTCTTGGCTTCTTAGATTACTATCCCTGTCTTCACTGTCCTTCTCCAAGCAGGTCGGTTTCGGGTGAGGTCCTCCCAGATCAGCGGGTTGATCTGAAGTTGCTTCAGGGCAGTCTTCAGAGTGTCCCTGTATTACCGTACTTGAACCCCTTGTTGACGAGCACAAATGGTGACATCTCCATAGCAGAGCTGTTTGGGTAATCGTTCGTCGTTCATCCTCACAAGGTGGCCGCTCCAGCGCAGTTGCAGTTGTTTCAGCTGAGCATAAATGCTGAGAAGGCCTGTTTGTTCCAACACTTCGCCGTCCGGTATCTTGTCAGCTTTAGTATTCTGCGAAGGCAGCTGAGGTGGAAGTGGTTGAGCTTCCGGGCCTGCTTTTGGTAGATCATCCACGTCTCCGCTCCATACAGCAGCGTCAGCAATATGACAGCTTTGTACATCTTGAGTTTGGTGCCGAGGTGGAGACCGTGGCGATTCCAGACCACGTTTTGCATGCGTCCAAATGCTTGGCTGGCTTTGGCGATCCGATGGGCGATCTTATCTTTGACTTTGGTGTTGCCGGAGATATTGCTGCCCAGGTACATGAAGGTATCCACAGATTTCAGTAAGGTGCCATTGACATTGATTGGAACTGTGGAGTAGGTTGTATTCGGCGTCGGCTGATGCATCACAACCATTTTCTCAGTGTCGACGCACTGTCCAAAGCTGTCACAGGCGGCAGCGAAGAGTTCCATGCTCCTTTGCATTTCCTCTTCTGTCGTTGCATTGAGTGCGCAGTCATCAGCGAAGAGAAGTTCGTGGATGGGGGCTGTGGAGACAAGCGAGCGGAAGTGCATCTGTCCTTGGTTGAGGAGTCGACCGTCCATCCGATAGGCGATGCGGATCCCTGGGCGTTCGTCACGGTAGGCATCCATTACCATGACAGAGAACATGAGGCTGAAGAGGGTAGGTGCAAGGATGCAGCCCTGTATCACCCCGTTGTTCACTGCGAATGCTTCGGATACCGTCCCATTGTCCGTAACACGCACCATCATCTCGTCATTAAGCTGGTGGGATCAGAAATGGTGAAGGGCTGATGGAGAAAGATTTCAAAATGTTCTACCCATCGCTTCAGGATTTGCGTCTTCTCAGTGAATAGCATCCTGCCATCGGCACTGAGAAGAGGGGTGGCACCTTTGACGGGAGGTCCGTAAACAACCCTGGCGGCGGCGAAGAAGTTCTTCCATTCGTTTCGGTCGGCGAAGCCTTGAATTTCCTCGGCTTTGCGCGTCATGCAGGCATCCTGCATCTCCTGCAGCCGTTGCTGTACAAGATGGCGACTTCGGTAGAAGGCTGTCTTGTTTGCAGCGGTAGGGCAATTGAAGTGGGCATTGTGAAACTGGTTATTCTCGACGAGCAGAGCGTTGATAGCTGCGTTGTTGTCATCGAACCAGTCTTGGTGCTGACGATGTGTGCGACCGAGGACATCCAGGGCGGTGGATTGGATGGTGTCCCTCAGCTGACACCAGTGGTTCTCCACGGAGGTATCCACGTCGGTGACTAGAAGGTTGGCTAGTCGGTTGACTAGTCGGTTGGCCAGTCGGTTGGCCAGTTTGTTGCGCTAATGGAAATGGTGAGCAGGCATATTCACAAAAACAGTATTCAATTTACCTAGCGGTCACTTACCTTGAGGTCTTCTGCGTGGTTGCAGACGTAGCCTCATCTCGGAGATGACGAGGCGGTGATCCGCCCATCTATCGGCACCGGGGATCGCCTTTGTCACCAATACATCCTGTCGATCTCGCCTCCGCACGAGAACATAGTCCAAGAGGTGCCAGTGTCTCGACCGGGGGTGTACCCAGGTAGCCTTTGGCCTCATCGGGAGGCGGAAGATGGTGTTGGTCAGCAAAAGACGGTGTTATGCACACACGTGCGCAGAAGAAGGAGGCCGTTATCGTTACAGCTACCGAGACCGTGGGGACTCAGCACTCCCTGCCAGGCGGCGTGGTCCATCCCGAGGCGGGCGTTCAATTCACCAAGGAAAAGTAACTTGTCAACCTTCGGCACAGTCGCCAGCAGGGCGTGCAGGTCCTCGTAGAATTTGTTCTTTTTCCCATCAGAGCTCATCATTGCGGGAACATAGGCGCTGATTATGGTGGCGAAATTGTCTCCCCGAAGAGGCAGGCGGAGGCTCATCAGGCGATCAATGATACCCGGCGGCCAAAAGGGCAGACGTCCCACGATGTCGTTCCGGATGGCAAAGGCGACACCAGCGTCGCGTCGCTCTGCCTTTGACCGGCCGCTTCAGAAGGTATAGGCGGCACCCACTACCTCCAGCTGTCCTTGTTCAGAGAATTGGGTCTCGCTGAGAACAGTTATGTTCACATTGTAGTGCGCCAGTTCCCGAGCGACTAGCGCCGTCCTCCGTTCCGGTCAGTTGCTCCTGGGATTGTCTAAAAGGGATAAAACATTCCAGGCTGATGAAGTGAGCAAGCCAACTCAAGCAGTCTGGGGGTACCCCAGAGTGTACGGTGGGGTGGATTGGGAGAGGAGTTGTTGCGGATATTGTTTAGTTTTTCGACTGCATGTAATTTCAGTCTGCTAGCCATGGTCTGCTGCAGCTGTCGTGAGACCCAGCATTTGTTTAGGGCACCTTTTCTAGCCACCTCCCCCCCCCCTGCGAGGGGGCAAGCAGTGTTGTCCCTAAATAGGGCTTCTCAGTCATCCCAGGCGGCTACCGAACTCCAATATGGGTCAAGATTTCAGTTAGTGAGAGAACAACCGATTCGCCAAGGCCGTCTACGTGATTGAATGTCGTCATCGCCGTAGGACTTTTTGACCGTGGGTGAGGAGGGAAGGGTGCGGAGAGAGGGAGAAGGGAAGAAGTAAAGAGGAAAAAAGTGTGAGAAGAGAGTAAGGAGTAGAAGCAGGAGAGGAGTGACAGGAGGACAGGAAAGGGGGAAGAGCAGGGGGAAGGGAGCAGACGTACCGGGTGTGAAGACACACACAACACCGGAGACCCTCACCTGGCTTAGCCTGCCGGTCGTGACGGTTGCCCGGGGTGTGGCCGCTGAGAAGAACCAGCTTAGAGGAGCCACAGGTGAGACCACACAAACACACACACACTCTCTCTCTCTTCCCTCCCAGACACCCGTTCACTGATCCAGCCTGTCAGTCATTTCACGTGGGGATTGGATACAAGGGTCGAGGCGTGAGCCTGCCACTGGCTAGCACAGGTGCGGCATTTTTATGGGGTGCATGGCCCAATAAGCACCTACTCTAACATTATTTGCCGCCCTCAGCCCAAGTCCAATTTGCTGCACTGATAAGGCAATTTAAAAACACCGGAGATGAGTGCAACCGTCCATCTATGTGAGCTACATATGATCTGGTACCCAGCGCATGCACCAGGCTGTAAAATGCGTGACTCGGTCTTATATCAGTTGAACTGTAATATAGAAGACCCTAAACAGAGCTCTGACACCTGGCGCTCCATCTTGAATGAAGGACCACGTAACCTTGTCAGATGGTAGCCCTCCAAGCCATGACCCTGAGCGCATCCAGATAAATTCAAGGGCATCAGTATCGGCCCTACTCTCCCCTTTCCCACCCAAGGTACCACTTTTCCGAACTCGGAGAAGAATACGCATTCCTATTGTACTATACTATTCTTGATTATCGGTTACGTGCCTAGCTTAATACTGAAGCCTTCCAATTAACCTAGCAATATTTTGAATGAACAAGGGAAGTGTTTTGTCACCTGTCTTAACACATCGCTTAAGGCCCCACAGGTGAATGTGTTTTTTAAATAACCAAAAATTCTTCAGAATCGAGACTCATTAAGGGGATTTAAGATTTTGCGACACAGCCTTTGCTCCCAGTTTCTCATTCAAAACCAGTTGTATGTAAACTTACCGAAGAACAACTCCACACATTCCCATAATATATGAATACTGAAGAAACTGTCTTAGTGGACAGGTTGGGTCTTTGATTTCGCAAAATATGGCATGTTTCCAGCTCACAGTCGACAGTTTACAGAAGTAATCTTTATCAGTTCACCAAGCCTACCGTTGTCAGTATTTTGGATGTTCATTACTACGTCAGATGCACACATAAAATGGAAAGTATTTTAAGTCGCGCTGGCTAGCTGTCAACGTTTTGATTGTTTCAACATTTAAAGACCTGATAACGCAATAGGCTACATGAAGTACAATAGATGATAGTAAGAAGGATCAAGTTACGCCTGTTGTGTGATGGACGGCAAAGCGCGACAAAAGTTGAGGCTTCACTCTCCCAAGCAGATCATCCAAACTGAACGGAGGTTTGTTAATTCTTGAGTGAATTTTCGGCAGAAGCTCAACCTATGCAAGTCCATATACTGAGCAAAGCATTTCTGTTTCATTAATAAAGAAAGATAGATCTGGATGCGCTCGATGAAGAACTCCTTCTCTGAGTCCACAGCAACTGAATTCCCAACTTCAGTGCGGGTTCTATTACCAAATCTGGCGGTTTTTATGATGTATATTTAAACCTTTTAGGGTGATGCGGAACCTGTCGCTTCTTGGAGAGCTTAATGATGAGATAACTGAGAAGATTAGGCCCATTAGATTAATATGGAGGTACTAATATGGCTCAAGTGATGCAAGTGATGCATGGAACGGTCAAAATAATCCTTTTTATTTTTAAAAAATCAGGACAAGTTCAATTTCAGGATAATGCATCACTTTAAACAAAAAAAACTTGAGGAAATATTTTTAATCAGAGGCCAGATGCAAGTCGGTTTTCAGTCGGAATTTTGTGCTCTTCAGAACAGAATTTCAAAACGGAGTGCGTAGCAGCAAACGATGTCTTCAACTAACAGTTACTTTGAATAGAGCAGATAATCTTTTACATTGCTTTCTTGACCTGAATATGTTTAGTCATAGCAAACTATCACTTCTTCAAATTTGTTTTCCTGAAACCACAAAAATCTCCCCGGATGAATAAGATCTTGTTTATGTCTTGCTTTGCGAAGATAACCACCTCGTTCATCCGACGCGCTTTAAAAAACGCAACGGCATCGGTGGGGCTCGAACGCAAGACAGCAAGGGGAGGGCTTCAGTTCAGTCAACGTTCTGACCACCTGGGATACCAGGCCCCACCGGGAGCCATGAATTTAGTAACAATTGAGTCTGGTTACCCGCCCAACCTACCGCAACGTGTCGAATGCACTGATTCTGCTACAGTAAGTTGACCACCTAGGCAGGATTTCTTAAACACTCTATCTAGGCTCCGCAATTAATAAGTAGAAAGTTTTGACGGTTTTGAATAATTAATTTGATCCACTTATGAAAATGACCTAGAGTAAACAGTAGTAATCATTTTCCGATTAAATCATTATGTCGATGGAATTCAAAAGCAAAACAAACTTTCAGCCTTAAACGTCAAGCTAAATGATAACGTTCAAGAAAGATTGTATTTAAATTGCGAAAAACGAAATAACGGTACTTTTAAAGGTTAACAAACGTCCCAATTAATTGCCGAGAATGCTGTGTCATCAGAAAAACCATCCATTCAGTCTGACAGGTTCGCTTTCAGGAAAGAAACACTGAAGTCACCTAACAATTTTGCTGGTTGTTTTGCATAATCCTCAGTTTTAAAGATGAATTTGTTGCCATCCGTGACTTATTTCTTTCTTAATAAGTTGGTTCTATTTGAGTGGATTCATACAGCTTACTTCTGTCTTGTCTTATATCGCCTTGTTGTAGTAATCGTCCCTGTGTTTTGATTTAAAGTGAAAAGAAGTGATGGTGATTGGTGGAGTAGACAGAATCCCACTGCAACCTTTATTTTATGTCAAAATGGAGAGAGATAGAGAGGGGGGGCGTATCCGTTTCCATACTACTCCAACTCACATAAAGTGCATCGGAGCCTTTTATGACAGTACCAAATGGTCTACATAAATCAGACTCTTGATGAGGACGAGTGCGCAGTGGCGCCAGATAATTTACTTACGCTATATTGCCTTTCGTCTGCTTTATTATCATCCAAGTCTCCCTAACGTCAACCTCCCCCCCCCTTGGAGCCACTTCTAAGTCCACGTTGGGGGACTGGGTAGCCAAAAGTACAAAGGGTAAGTGGAGGCGGAGTCCATCTCATATCATCGGAAGCTCAGAAAGGTTTTTACTTCTAGTTTTCCTGAAAAAGTTTGCACCAGATTTCTCTGTCGCTGGAAATCTCTGTTGTGCCAACTGACCTCAAGGTCCTAGAAGTCGAAAGAGTCCTATAAGGAGACCAAAGGGTAATGTGCGTTTCCAACATTCATTGCTAAGTGAGGACTGACAGCATCCGGTTTACTTACATAAATGTTTGGGTAAGCATATGGAAGTTGCATCTGTACATTCGTACAAGAAATGCCAACTAGCTCGCTCAGCTGGTGTGCACTCCAGATATAGTCTACTCGAGTGTTCAGATCTGCAGTAGAGGTTGGTAATGCTATGGTTTCTTTTCTGCATAAGTAGAACAGCAGCCAGTTATTAGGTGTCTGATACAGCCTTAAACTTTCCACTTCTCTGCGCGAAAATTTAAGCTGATTGCGAAAAGGGCTTCAGTCGATCATTCAGAAAATTGAATCCCTTCCGAATGAGTAATTTTGCTCTTCTATAACCGGCACGCTGGGACATATTTGGACAATGCAGTAGAACCAAACCCTCATAAAATCTTTCGCTTTGATTTAAATTTGCTTAGAGGAGGTTGTATTTATCCCTTAGGTACCTTTACTTGTGATTTAAACACCAACCGGGATGTGGAAAGGAACGTTTTGTATTTTTCTTACTGATATACCTACTTGTTTTCTCAGGGAGCTGTACCAATGCTAATGGTGTCTAGGGTGAGCCAGCCTATTTTGTGCAAAACTCCTTCACTTATTAACCCATACTTCCACCACTTTTTAGAAGGATAGTAATTGGGGCATCACTGTTTGCAAAGAAATTTGCATTAGTGTCATGCTTGAGTGAGAATCAGGCCGAGATAGGTGAAATATGTGCAACCTCATGGTGACTTAATTAAACATAGCAGGTGTGTGGGCGGGTGCCCACTGACACGCGAGCAGATTGATACAGCCGATTTTCAGGCTATTTCAGCCTTTATTCAGCCTATCCTTATCCTGATCACCACCTGGGACTAGAAACACGAACACGCACGCATATAGGCCGCAGACGGTGTGTACCATGTGAGCACTTTGATGAGGCTAGATTTATTAGTGCCACGCCACCTGGTATTCACACAAAATGGGGTATTTATTCAAGCGGTAATGGGTGCACACCGATTTATTGGCTGCCCGGGGCAGGCGCGTACAGAGGATCAGTCAACCATCTGGCAGGCCCAAAACGGGGGATAACGAAAGCGCATGAGGGGAAATCAGTACGGAACTAGCTAAGGTTTATGCTTGTCACCGATACACGCGAAAATACAAGTCTCAGAAAGTAATTGAGAAGGAGTAGGGGCGAGTGCTGACGTTTCGCATTCACGATCGAACCCATTATCAGATACGGCATCAAATACGGGTAAATCTGACACAATGCATTATCGTTTTTTTAGGATGCATATCTACTGCATATCTATGAGAATTATCAGTTCTCCCTTCACCCAGGATAATTTTCCTCTGGTCCCGCTTATGGCTTTATGACCGGCAACGGGTCGTTACCTGCAGAAATTGAATCGCTCGTGTTGGATCTTGGCATGATGATGTTGCGGCCATTCGGTTCAACGACATTGGAGTTGGATAATGTGCTCTACTGGGTGCTCCTCCAGTAGTTAGTTGCGTTGGTCAAACAAAGACTCGACGCTGAATATGGGTTGGGGCGGACGCTGCAAATGTTAATAGACTAGGTGCCCATAAAGCATGACTGAAGCAACTGGTGGCTCACGTGATTGTCACGTATCGCAAGGTTTTCGTCCTCATCGAATTTGATGGTGTGGCCGGGTCTCGTGGAACGAGTAATGACTTGAGAGTCGGCATCATTTGTCCGCACTGCTGCCGCGTGTTTGGTAATTCGCGTTCGGAATCATCTTCCAGTTTTCTTTGTCCTCAACTACACCAGATCCGATGAACTACTTCAGATACTTCTTGCCGTGGCAGTGGGCCCTTTGGTCTCATTGCATGACGCCCAATAGTTGCCTCCGGGACATTTTTGACTTGGGGAATCGCTCGCTAAAATTAGGCGTCGATGTGATTTTGTCGCTCCGTCCTCATTGACTGTGGCTGCCTCGGATTATGGACTCGAGTCAATATTTGAAATTTCCAGTGAATAAACTTCATCTTCTAGCGATTTTCTGCCCTCCTTCTCAACTATGATAGGGAATTCGCCTTTTCACTAGTTTCGGTGATCTTTTTATTGAAGCTTTCAGTACTTGCGCCTACGTTGCGGATTAACTTTTATGGCTTAGAAAAAAGTAAGGTTTTCTAAATTAGCAAACCCTCATCTTCTCAACATTCAATTGGATGTTAATCTTACTCAAAAGTACATCCAACTAGCATCATCCGCTGGCCCAACGATGCTTTTTAAATCAAGGCCTCGCTGGCGGTGATTGATCGACATTCGCTTTTAATTGCTATATCCATTTGTGGTCATCTCTACCTACTTATTTTGAAAAGGTAGTATATGCAAAAATCATTGGTATAGTACCTCACAAAGACAGAGTGTAAGCACTCCTCCTTAATATTGCCTATATGGAACTCGCATATATGTGGGATCCGAGTGGCCTAACCCTATTGTGTGAAGGAGGGTAGATGATGTACGGGGAATACGCAAGCGATTTTTCTATATCTGTCACCCACTGCGCACAATTCTTGAATCAGGCAACTGACCGGCTCCATAAGTGGACGAGTTTCTGAGAAGAGAGAGAGGGAGGCCGACCGTCGATTCATTTAAAATAAACTTGCGCAATACACCTTCATTGGCGGCATTATGTTTTTATTTGACAGTTGAGGAGGCATTCGCATACTCAATGAAAAGAGTAGGTTCGCTAATCGCCTTGCAAGATTTTTGTCGCTTGTCTTGAGGGTATTCAACGATGTCTCGGAAACCGTAAGCTAAAGAATTTAGATCCAATCACCTCAAACTTAGCCCGAAAGCCAAAACTGACAGATAGCGGAGCTTTCTGAGAGCGACATCGGTTAAACGGAATGTACAGTTGAAAGTACCGAAAATAAAGTACTGGACAGAAAGCGCCCCGAGATTGGAAACAGGAAAAATCTTCTTGAGTGACCTATCACCACAAATTTCGTTTGCCCTGTCAAAATAGGGTTGTTCTGATGTGTTGCTGGAGCCAGAGTTGTTGAGCCACTCTGGGGTCTGTGCGATTCCTTAACTGCCGTCGCATATCTTTGTGTGGTATGGGTTGTACTTAGGATAACACCACGTCAGTCATTACATCCAGTCCTCTCACTAATCGCCCGACAAACTTGAAGAGACGACCTGTGCGTGAGAGAATGAATTGTGAGTGACGTCAGTCCTGGTAAACCCTTCTTACCGATGACAAAGTGGATGCATTTTTACATATCAATACATAGACTCGCAGTTATGCTTTTTAAAATCTTTAACCAAGGAGATAACAGGGTCTGCCATTCAAATGAGGGGTCGGCTATGGCGAAAATGTCTAACTGTGGCCTTCTTAACCCATCTCACTTCTGTGAACCGGAAAAATTCATGACAGACCTTAGACAGAGACATCAGGCCACGTCAGTAGGAGTCCAAAACGTCCAGAATAAAGATCAGTTTGCTGATAGCAGCAAAAAGGCGAGTTCCAGGAAGTATTCGCGAAGAAGGAGACACGATTGCTGGGACAAGAACTTTATTATCCTGACGTTTCGGATGCTCTCTCGAAACCCTCTTTAGAGACAGCCGCACAAAGGGGCCCAAGGGGCACAGTATTTAAAGGGCATGGTTGCCAGGCAACCATACGCCTAATATAATTGGCAGCCCTCGTAGTCCTTGCCGGGAGTCGCGGTTGTTGGGGTGATTGTTCGTCGTCCATACTCGAGTCGTTAATGGCCGTGACTTCATCACTGTTTTCAATTTTTGGCATGACGATTACTCGGCAATTCGGCCCGCTGTCACACGGACTTTTGATCATCCGCATCCTGCTCGCGTGGCTAGTAATGTTTTTTTGCTCAGGAAAAATCACAACACAGAATATGGAGACGGAAGAACATTGCACCTGGAACTCAGCAGCAGCGGTTAGGAGGAATGATGCTAACGCTCAGATCGCAGCTCATTTGACGTGCTACCGGCGCGTGCTACCGTTTTGACGTTGCGGCATTTTACTCTCTTCAGACATCGCCTGTGAACGTTGAGTAGATTCTTGGGGATAAACTTTTTTAGGTTCTGCCCGAGAGATGACATGTCTATTTTTGAACTGAAATCTATCAGCTTCAGCGTGAGGAGCGATCACAAGCTGCTGGCAGACAGTTGAATGTTGACTAATACACCATACTCCAAGTACGGGTAATAACAAAGAACGCAGCAGTGCCATTCACCTATTTTGTGTCACCACCGAACGGTGTGGACATTTTTTGTGCTGAGTAAGTTGTTTCAAGGTTGCACGTTACACTCTGGGGAAATCATAAATCTCAATACTGATAACAGGAGTGTGTGTGTCTTGCCTCCAAAACGGGTCACGTGGTAGATGCGTTGGACCAATACGGGGGACACATCATGGCACGGCAGGTGTTATTCGGGTTTCGCTCCCATAAGCAATGCCGAACAGGGGGTGTTGTGGCACACCTAGGGGCGGTATGGCCTAGGAGCCCCGGTCACGCCAGCAACCTGCGCCCTCTCCCAGCTCCGGTCTTCTTGATTCTGTCTTGACACCAGACATGGGTGGGGGAGGAGGAGATAGTGCGTTAGATGCAGCGCAAGTCTACTATCCCTTTAAACAAATCATGCGCATGTCACCGTTCCTGCACCACTCTGCTGTGGAGTGTATGGTGGACGTTATCGAAATCGACGGTCGAACTATCGTGTGTCTGACGCTTACACCAGTGTATGTGTTGTGTGTGTTGAAGGGCTGACCAGTGGACTGGGAGTCAGACGGCGATGGTTCCACCATATCCCCTAATTTAGTTAATCCTGGTGTGTGCGTTATGGGAGCCAGATCGTGCTGTGGCGCGCCGAGACGGGTACGTCGGCCCGTCAGCCAATGTGCCCACTCCTGCATCAGACAACTGACCGGCTCGGACGGTGGTCTGATTGTGGCGGTGGGGAAGAGAGTGATGTCAACAGCTAAGCGCATTTTCCTCACTATAAACAATCTGACGCACTTGAAACTATCACGGTGCGCTAAAAGCCGTGGCCTAGAAGGTTGCCAACTGACGGGATAATTCGGATCGCGTGGTCAGCTCAGTGCGTGCGTTTGTACGCCATGGACGACTGGTGGACTGAGAGTTAGGATGCAATGGCTCCTTCGTAGTGTGACTTTTGTGGCACACCCACTCAGGTGGGATCAGAGCCGCCCCCTTTTCTGTTGTTGTGTTCTCGTTTGGAGTAGGAACACAGTGCTTGGGCCTGCACCCTCTCCCACCTCCAGTCTTCTTTGACTCTGTCTTGACACTGGGTCCAGATGGAAGAGTGTAACCGAGAGTGAGGTAGATGCAGGGCAAGTCACCGTCCCTGTACAGAATACGGCGGACATTGTCCAACTAGCGTGTGTTTCAGAGCGTGCATGAGGAATACTGCGGTACCCATTGATGGTCAGTACCATCTGAAACGTTTTCACGCTGAACTCTTATCTAGTACCGGTGCTGCCAATATTTTTGTCCTAACGACTACGTTTTGGCAACATAAGGAACTTCCACGGCTCTTCTGTAGAGTAACCGATGAACTTCACCTTAAATATTTATATTAACGCTCGGACCCAGCCTGTAAAGATTTATTCCATAGTTCAGAGCTTAAAATCTGATGAAATGACGGAGCTAAACATCTAGGAGAATAATTAAGAAACTTTATGACAGGTTTCGCCAATTTGAACTTCTTTTGTGCAGTAGTTTCCCATGTATATTATAAAGTCAGAATTAAGCTACTTTGTACGCTTACCTAGGAATCTGGATGTAGTTTGTTTGCAGGTACAGCAATCCCTCGCTATATCGTGTTTGGACTTTCGCGGCTTCACTCTATCGCGTATGTTATATTAAGATATATCGAAATATGTACAGCGGATTTTTTCTTAGTTCGCGGATTTCTACTTATGGTATATGCTTCCTCGTTTCGTTTACCATATCATTAGATTTGGCAAGACAATACACAGAAGTATAACCGCAGTCTTATGACATGGATGTTCCTGTATCTGCCTTGCTTGAACACTAGGATCGCTGCCTGGATACGAAATTGTTCTTCTCCCAGGTATACTATCAACATCTGAATGGAGCCCCTTTGGAGTCACCCATCTCCAGGTTCCTAGCTGAGGTAACGATGCAAAAATAGGAAGCTACGGTCTTTTCACTAATTAACCCCAAATTGAGGATATGCTATGTGGTTGAAACCTTTGTCTTCGTTAAAAAGGCTCAACTAGAAACACTGCATAGCCTTGTTACCTCAACATTACCAGGTATCACAACGCTCTAAAACGAATCTGACAGTAAACTCCCATTTCTTGTTTTCCTCGTACAGCAAAAGACTGACGGAACATTTTACACATCAGTTTACCTCAAAGAAGCTTATGTGGAAGTTATCCTGCATTACCAGTGCAACAACCCTGCCACTCACAAGCGGAGTATTATTAACACCCTACTCGATCGAGCGAAAACGCACTGTTCTAATGAAAATCTCTAACAAAGCGAAGTTAGGTATTTGTTAAAACTATTTTTTCGGAAATGGTTATCCAAGAGCTTTTTTTGAGTTAAAAGAAAAAGACAACGAACTAGATTGTTCCAACCATTTCAAAGGACTGGCGAAGACTTCCGTACGTCAAAAACCGGTCTGAAATCGTGGAAGGACACCTGAGGCAGCATAAAATACAAGTGGCGCACAAACCAGCGACAATGCTACGAAGCAAGTTTGTATAATCTAAGGATCGGGTTGACTATTTTGGATAAAAAAGAAGTCGTATACATGATTCAATTTGGCAGTTGCAATGCAGTGTATTGTGGTCAGACAGGAAAATTGGCCTCCACACGCATTCACGAACATCAATCGGCAATTAGGAGGCAAAACCACGTGTCTCAAGATGCCATGCCTACGCTGAAACTGGACACAAGGTTTCCTGGGAAAAACCCGCATTGTTGCGCGTCCTGCCACCTATGAAACGTCAAGAACTTTAAGGAGGCCATTTATTCAGATGACTCACGCATTAACTGACACATAAAATAAGACAATGCTTACTGTAAACTCAAATAAAGATAGAGGATGCAACAGCCAATCAAAAAGGAATGTAACCCCACAATGACAACCATTGGCATGAAGGCCTAAGTTATGTCAATTTTTTGGACGCTTAAAATGGTAACCGTTTCGCACACTTACTACAGGTTTGACGACAACCTTGGGAACAAGGTTCAAAAATTTAAACAAAACGTTTCTTATCGTTTTCCTCAAGAGCTTATATATATATATATATATACTGCTTAACATACATGTTTCTTAAGCAGATCGGTGAGCCCCACACTATAATCATATTCCCGATCACAACCGACAAAAATACGAGCCCGTGGCTCAATGGTAAAAGCGTTCGACTCAAATAGCAAACCTCGCGGGTTCGAATCCCAGGTGTGTCACATCTTGGGATTAGTATGATCTGATGATGAAGCTAATTGCCAGAAATGGTTATTCTGGTCTCCCTTGTCTTTTGTCGGTTCCATTATCAATATACGTGACAGATGGCTATGAGAGCCTGCGTGTTTCTAGTCTGAGCTCCACGGCACAACGGAGAAATATGTTCTTAGCAGATCGGTGAGCCCCACACTATCATATATATATATATGGGTATAGAAGAAAACACGGACCCCAGGTGTTGAAATGGAAGGAGAAGATAAGGCCTTATCTTCTCCTTCCATATATATATATATGATAGTGTGGGGCTCACCGATCTGCTTAAGGAACATGTATGTTCCATTGTGCCTTGGAGCTCAGACTAGAGCCCTCGCAGGCGGTCGCATAGCGACGTGTAGCATATGATAGAATGGAACCGACAAAGGCAAGGGAGACCAGAACGGCCATTTCTGGCTTATTAGCCGTCATCAGCCGGTCATACCCTCTATCCCTAGTGTGGCACACTTGGGATTCGAACCCGCGACCTTTGGTATTTGAGTAAAACGCTCTACCATTGAGCCACGGGCTCGTTGTTTCGTCGGTTGTGATCGGGGAATATGATGATAGTGTGGGGCTCACTGATCTGCTTAAGGAACATGTATGTTCCGTTGCGCCCTGGAGCTCAGACTAGAGCCCCTCGCAGGCGGTCGCATAGCGACGTGTAGCATATGATGGAATGGAACCGACAAAACAACGAGCCCGTGGCTCAATGGTAGAGCGTTCGACTCAAATACCAAAGAAAAATGCTCTTCGGGAAATGGAGTTGTACTCGTAATTTTTCAAGTTGGTGACACCAACCCGTCGTCAGATGAAATGATCAGAGGAGAAAGCGAAGTGGCGCTAAAGGACGGATGTTGACAAACAAACAGCTGGTGTGAGTGGGTGGTGGGTGGACCATTAATCGGGGCATGTTTCGGGACGGGGAGGTGAGGAGAGAACAATAAAATTGGCTTGTTTGGGAGGGGGAGGTGGCCGGCGAGTAACTACAGCCGGTTAGATTATCGATCATGTTTCCGGGTTGGATTTAGGGGTCACTGCGTCGGTTGGAGGTGTTGGAATGTTTAATTGCGGTTCACCATGTGTGCGGTGGGGTTGGCGAAAACTGAGATTAAAAGCCGCAAGGACTAGCGGTCGTTGCTAGGGGGTGGGCGCTCGTTAGTAAATCGTGCACGTAATCCTTCGTAATGAGCATCTAGGTCAACGTGACGGTTAATGCTATTGGTGCTAGAGTGCCAAGCTTCGAGGAATTCTCGAGCTTGTTTGGTGTTGGACATGGCGATCACTTCGGCACCGTCCCAATTGAAGCGATGTTCGCATTCAAGGGGGTACGCAAACACGAGTGATAAGGGGTCACGTCTGCGAATGGCTAGCTTATGTTCGTTGATTCGAGTCCCAAAACGTCGGCCTGTATGGCCAATGTAAACAGAAGGGCTGTTGGCGCACGGTATGCGGTAAATGACATTGCTTAATTGTTCTTTTGGTAGGGGTTCCTTTACTCTGCATAGGGTTGCGCGTATGGAGGACGCAGGCTTGTGGGCGACAGATATGCCAAAGTGACTTAATTATCGATATATGGTTTCGGAAAACACCTTGCATGTAAGGAAATGAATAAAATTTCCATGGCACTATATCTCTATATCAGAGCTAATTGCCGAATTAGTCTTACAGCAACTAGAAGAAGGCGTCTTACTACGTTTTAAACCAAAGATGTGGCTCCTCTACGTAGATGATACATTCGTTATCATAAAGAATTGTGACGTTGAGCAATTGCGCCGGAGTCTGAATGGGGTCTTCCCGACTGTAAAATTTACACGCTAAACTGCAACAAGAGATACACTACCATTCCTAGACGTGAACATACAACGACTCAGTGATGGTGGACTCGCAACAAGCGTCCACCGAATAGACTCTACTGTAGAAATCGTGCTTACCTATGCAAGTAACCACCCTGCGGCCCACAAAAGAAGCTCTGTTCGCACCCTTTTCCATCGGGCCTTCCGCTATTGCAGCCGCGATGACCTTCTTAAAAAGAACTATCGTATTTGTATCAGTTCTTCCGGTCCAATGGATACCCAAAGAGCTTCAGGAAAATTTGTCTTCGACGCCAGAGACAAATGCAAAACGATGCGGCGCCATCGTAAATGCGGAGGCGTTGAGGAGGAGGCCAACTCAAGACCTTGCTCACCACGGTTCTTCAAGACATGGAAGGTGTTCTTGGACCTTTGGTATTCGGTCTTGGTCGCATGAAGAGGTATACTAGGTGATATCCTTGAGGCTGGTTAGATCAGGCATGATCACAGCCTTACCAAGTATAATTAAGTACAAGTAGTATATAATTAATGACTTTATTACATATTTTCAACCATTCTTACGCAAAAGCAAAGAGAATATTAAGGATGTATTGTATAACTGTATGATAAATGCTTGGAGGTTGCGGGATGGTTTATAAAGCCTGAAAATCTTTAAAATCGTCAGATAAGATATGGTTTTTGCTTCGGTGATTTTCGAGTTACGCGGGGGTTCTGCTATGTAATCTCCGCGATCGAGAAGACATCACGGCATTTTTTAAAATTGCCCCAATAAAAATTTTAGACGAAAGTCAACCCACGTCGTTAATAGTTTTAAAAATGCTGTGAAAATTGACCAGGAGCGGTTTTCTTCATTAATGCTTCCTCAAATATTCCAACAATTTGCTCCTACCTCAATGATTATTGCCTGCCGAAAACTTAAACCATCATTTACTGCATAAATTTGTAGTAAAGAGGGCATTGCAAAACTCTTCAGGTGGATTCACATGGCTATTATGGTGATCCGAACATTGGGTTTTGACGCCCTTTCCAAGTCTTTAGGCAGATTCTGGTCACGACTCCACGTCTTATGTACCAAACACCCGAATATTCAACGGACAATGTCAGTAAAACCTCCACCTGACAGTTTTACACTATATAACATTTTGGTAACGGAAAACTAACCTAACAGCTCCTGCCATGTACTTTTTGGTACATGTTCGCTGACTCACATCAATGCAGCCACTGGGATGTCAGTCACTTCATTTGTCAGTGTCGGGGTTTTTTACGCGCCGCTGTCAAAGCCAGCACCCTGAAAACTTGAGGTTTAGTGTCTCACACACCATCAGAAGGGAGCCATGCACCCCCCCGCCTCCCTTTGCTAACAGCCGACGCAGCACGGGCCGCATCAACTGCATTCTGCCATGTCTGACGGCTGATGAGTCCTCATGACTTCTGTCTGTCATCGGACTCGCGTACGATAGCGGCTGCGGCGGCGCCATGACACCCGTGACCGCACCACGGAGCGAGTCTACGCGATGGCGAGTGTGCGCGCAAGGGGTTGTTTACTCGAGGAGCCGGGAGGCTGCGCGGTCCGACTGACTTTGAAAGATACTTTTGCCGTGCTGTGACCCCCGCAGCAAACAATCGCGCACGCACACCACAGGCGCCATGTCAATTTTCTGGCTTCTGCCGACCAAAAACTGGCTGTTTTTACTACAGGTCTCGCCGAATTTGAATAAGGCTTGCGTGGGTGACACGGTTGCACAGGTGAGCAATACTCGTTGTCCGGTTTCGGTGTCAGGCGTCCTCAAATTCCACTGCATGTGTTCCGAGCGGACAGCCCGTTACGGGCCAGGTGTATGTTTTAGGTACTCCAGATATGGCGGCGGGAATGGCGTTGTCAGCCCTACAAAGAGCGTAAACACTGGAAGGATGTCGACAAAAACTAAGCGTTCTGAGGACAATGTTCGACTGCGCCATCTGAACGCACGATTTTGTGTAACTGTGTTCAGAGCCGATTAAGAGCGTCCATCTAGGCGGCCGCGGGGGCGTCAGTGACTTCGAACAGGCAATCAGAAACAGAATACAATTACCTTCGGCTGGGTTCCGCTTTCCATAATCTCGACGAAAGTATTTGTTATATAAAAATGATACTCTTCTGCCCCAAATATGTATTTGGCACTTGCATGCATGAAATGCCGGAGCAATCATAACAATCCCATGGAATAAGACAGGCAAGGTCGATTCGATAGCTGCAATTCCTATGAGCGGAACATATTGAACGTTAAGAAAGAACTTATGACGTATACGGACTAGTTGAAGGAAGTTCAAGCGAAATCTGAAGAGTTAGAATGAGAGGTTAGTATGACTTACATTACAAAAGATAGGTTGAGGTGAAGGCGTCGAAAACCTGGAGACTCTCTAAGTTCAGATACACATTCTAACCGAAGCATGTTGGCAGCAAATCATCATCGTGTCCGTAAGGAAAATTAATTTGGCAAAAGGGGACTGAAAAAAGCAACTTCTTATCGTCTATGTGGTAAACGTGCGTGCCCTTCTGCCCTTTAAGACAGAACGGCAAGTATCGAACTAAACCCCGTTTCACTTACTAGGGAGTAGCTTCCAACACACCCCTCGGACGCTCGCTTTGTTGTTCAATTGGTAGTCTCAGCCAGTGAGGCATTGCCAATTAAAAGCGTACTTGGTCAAGCGTCCTAAACAAAGCCGAACGTAACCGAAAAGACTGACTGCGTAGCCAAAAAGTTGACTGTTTTACACAAACGCGGGACACAGAGCGATGCAACTGTCTAACTTAGACAACCCTAAAAATCAAATTAAAATTTATTAAACGATTGGAGATATATAAAAGGTGGATGCTTGTGGGTATTGACTTCCTTAACAGAGCTTTAAAATATGCACGAGACTCGACGATCATTGTAGATTACTGTTTTAAGTCTGCTAGAAAAACGATCGGTGGTCAGGTTACGAGATGTGCTCGTTTCATTGTGGGATAACTCTAGAGCCATTGGAGGCTGTCTGATCATTCAGTAAGGAGTGCCGAATAAGAGAAGGGAGATGGGGAATCCATCTTCTGGTATATTTTTTTCTCGTCAGCTAATCGTTCCCAACCTCTGGGTTGCATAACCTGGGATTTGAATCCATATTTTTTTGTGAATGCGTGTTTTTAACCATATATATATTTTCGGACCAGCGATGCATTTAGTTCGGAACCAGCCACATCACAAATACTCATTTTAGATGAAGTCAAAAAGGTTAAAATAATTGTAGCAAATAAGTGAAACCTGACGCTTATGCTAGTAAGTAACTTGTCCTGTGATTCTAACTAATTGCTCGCATTCAGCCAAAGTCCTAAATGCTAACCTTAATATTTTACTAAATAAAAACTTTCCGGAAGCGAGTTTGGTAAGACGAAAATGGCGAGCACTCTGTACTTGGGTAAGAACACATTTTGTCAGTATGAATATATTCGGAGGGATCTCATTAACCAGAATAAATTTTAGGTGACGTATATGATAGAATTTTAATCGAGGTTCTGAAAGGGGTTTCGACTGGACAAGAATAAAGAAGATGAGTTTTATGAACGCAGATTTTCGATTATTGCCAATCAAGCCTGGACAGTAATTTAAATATCGAGGGTGCAATAAAATGCAATAATATAAATGGCAAAAGAGTTAGGAGAGTTCGAACCCCCGAGTTAATTACAGTTTACTTCTGTTAGGGGCTTGTGGGAGCGCAGGATAAAGTGAAGGGAATCTGCCCGTGAGGAAAGCTTACGTTGCCTCGTTGTAACGTGACGTGATAGAATGTGCATACGAAAGTGCGGGGTCTAAATTGACCCAGAGAAGCTTGGGAGCTTGAATCAACGCCTTGTTTAAGCATACGATTTATTTGATTAGTCATATGGCCGCGGCCTCTGTGTAAGAACTTGGAGTGCCTGGCCGGTACTTCACAGATAACTTTGAGTGCTTGGTGGACATATACCCGACACAAGCCTTGCCTGTAAGTGGCGATGCTCTCGTAAATCGAAAGTTATTTCGTAGACAGTGTGCACAGAAATAAGCGTTCTAGTATTAATTTAATAAAACCTCACGTCTACTTCCAACTTTCTACCGAAGTACGGGTCTTTGGTGTTTATTAAAGCTTCGCAATTCTATAATCACTAGGAATAGAACGAACCATCGCATTTGCCTTCACCGTTCGCCACATGCCAGCTGCACGTTTTCTAGGTAAGACGCACAACCTCTTGTAAAGAACATGGACTTTGCTATATACTTCTATAAGAGCATTAAAACGGACAAATACGCCGCTATTTAGAGGAATATTACATTATCTAAAAATCGGATGCTTAAAAACTATTAAAACAAACCGATACAACTTTAGGCAGACTAACAGTACCGACAAAGACAAGGGAGAATGTTAGCCAGCCATACTCACCACCCGAGGCTTGAAACGGTGATCTAATGATCAGACTCCAACGCTCTAAACATCGAGCCACGGTCTCGTGATCTTAGCCGTTTCGATCAGGAATGGTGGAGTGAGTCCCTCAGCCGATCTGTGAGCGTTCATCCACCAAAATACACTTTTTTGAGTATAAAATTTGCTGAAAACGTGAGTTAGTATCACATGGACACTTCAGTGGAAGGTACGCGGCAGCTGGGATGATCAACAAAGGACTAAAGAAAACCACTCTCTTGCCATCTGTAACTCCACGCACACCTCAACATATGTACTGCATGCTTGATGGCTTGATTCGAGCATCGACTCGTGTCCCGAATTCTAATTAGAGTTAATTGAAAATCGTAACCTTTTTATATTTACCAATCGATTGCCCACTGCCTTAATTCTTATGTTAAGGTTCCAGTGTAAAATTAAAAAAACTATTTATCAACCCATTTTTGAGAATTCGTGAGAATCCATGCTTCAGTTGCCCCAGAGGCGAGACCTGAGGCCATAGACAGATCTGAATTCGCGAAATCATATCCAACCATAAAAACGTGCTATCTGCCATGGGAAAACTTTTTGAAATAAAATGGCAAAATTTTATTTTTCCTTTTCCCTTCATGTCAATTAAATTGAAGAAACTCTTAATGGAGATTAAATTTACTTGAAGGTCTTTGTCAGCATTGTACAAAAGCCAATATAGAGATGCAAGTGCACCTGAGGATGTCTGAGTCAAATGAGTCCGAAACCTTCCTTCACTGTTTTGCAGAGAAAGGGCATAGCCACGCTTTTGGGTTCCCAGCTGGTATACCTCCATGTGTTACGTCCCATCGAACAGTGCATTATTTTTGTTGAAGCTTTATACAAATGGTGGCTCAACAGAGTGCACACTTTTCGCCTCCCAACCAGCCTTGTTCACACTTCAAAATTACTGTGGCTCTCACTATAGGTTTCTAAAATTCGGATGCTGAATCTGCGACAATGGCAGTAGTAATTATCGCGTACCTATATTTAAAAAAATTGCTTAAATGTATTCATGTAGCACCTTTCCCCACCACCACCACCATCACCACAACCACCAGCGCAAATGTCCTTATCGGCGTCTATCACACAACTCCCTTATCGTTTGCAAGTGCAGGTGCAAGGGTCTACAACAGCGGGATAGCAAATGTTCCAGCCAGAGCAGGACGGGTACCCTTCAGGATACAGTTTTAATTGCTATCTTATGGTCCTGTCATGACGCCAGGTCCACTTTGTCGCATACCGGTTGTCGCAGCGGAGCCTTCCTTCGGCCTGCTTCACCCTCCCCTTCCCGGAGGAGGGGCAGACGGAGTTGGCTGACTAATCTCCCAATCTTATCCGGACACACTGAAGGCTTTATGCAGCATTGCTTTTAATTAGAATGTCTCCTTCTCTAACCGTCCGCACACGACTGCTAACTGAAAACTGCTCACGCCCACTCTGCATGCCCAGCGGACAGGAGAAATCTCAATTGGAATATCTACGGGTCAAGCTCCCACGCCCTCTGCTCTCACCGCCCCCGGAGCCATTGCCTGTTGCAGTAAACTAAAGGGAGCTGGCGGAGGTTTCCAGTTGCCGGGAAAAATGTACAATCAGTGGCAGCAATCTACGTCTCCGGCATTCGCCTCCTCACCCCCTGGTAGCGCCACTTACGGAGTGGGCGGGGGAGTTGAAGGGAACTGGCACCAGTCTGGGGGCCAGGTTGGAATGCTGTCAGACAGCGTAAACAAAAAAACATCGAATCTGTTGTTGACGCCCCTCTCCAACAACTGCGATTTAGATTTGAGTGCCCCTGGGCTTCCGATCCTCTCATTTTGCTCAGAATCCTTTTTTCATACATGATCGGCCGTTTTGAAGAGGAGAGATGAGGTAAGGATGCCTTGTATGGTCGCCTAAACAGGACACGGGATAAGGAACCGTCCACCATGCATGTGGCTATGCGCTAAATTGCTTGGAAATTAATTTTAAGATTAAGGTAAGGTTTAAGGTTAAGTTTAGCGTTAGGGTTAAGTTAGAGGTTAAGGCCAGATTTGGGATTAGGGTCATAATTAGGCTAATGTTTAAGGTCATTATCGTGTTAACTGTAGAGTTTCAGCTTACGGTTGGGCTAGGATTAAGACTGAATTTAAAGTTTGGTTTCAATTTCGAGTAATTTTTTGTGTTAAGACACAGGCATATTTATGCTTCCTGAAATTTACCGCAAGGTGGGCAGGGCGGTTCCCGGTCACGAGTCCTCCTTAGGCGGCCATACTAGGAATCCCTACCGGAGACGGGTGTGGGTAGATCAGAATGGCTCGGAACTGGGAGGAGGAAACTTTTACCGCAGAAGACAAAGTACTCCGGCAGAGAGACCTCATCATACGAACTGAGGCATCATGTTGGCCTGACACGTTTTCTGGAGATTTAATTATCAGAGGGTGAACATTTTTTGATACATAGACCGAAATTTTAGTTTTAAGTTAGAAAAGCCACAGATTAAGCAGAACAAGCGGACGTTCTGCTATTGATGGGACTGGAGGACTCCTAGGATCTTTTCATTAAACCAAATGAAACTATTATGTTTTTTAAAGCAAAGCTTCCATTCGGTTTACAATTCTAACCAGATAAAGTTAATTTTAAAGGCAACCTGACTATTTCCCAAGCAAGATTTGTCAACGGGACTCTCTCAATAAAGTTCAGGAAGGACTCACAGATTCTTGGAGTCAGAAGGATTCTCGTAAGAAAATTTTACACTGCTGGTCGGTTTTCCAGTGCTTTTCGTCGTACGCACTTAGTAACATGTTCACTGAGGCGACTGACCATGAAGTTCTAACCATACGAGAACATACAATGAGACAAATTTCCATAGCCTATGCGCTTGTTTTCTCCCGTCTTACATCTGAATGAGATATAGTACGGTTGAGCTTAACCATAAAGTCATCTCTTGATAAGTTCCAAAGACATCAGCGTTCGCTCCGCAAAAATAGACGCCTCCGTTTAGAAGACTCAACCTAGCATGGGAAGACACCTACATATCTTGTTTTCTAATAAAGAATAATCTTTCGATATGGGTACATTACTGTGGAAGTAACAAGATAAACTCAGTCTACTGGTCACGAGAGCTTGCTCTGCTGCAGGATACAGTCTTGATTCTATCAAACGTCTGGAAGTCATTTCTGTACCTCAGCCATCTATAGCTAACTTCTAAACAGGGCAGGCTCAAACATATACCAAGATTTATTATATGGTCGGTGTGTTAAAGGGATTGCTGACCTCACCTTTACTAGATTTAAATGCAACAATTTTAATAGAAATTCACATGAATTACAAAGATACTTGGCCCTGAATCCACTGATCCTTCATCTTTTGCTACCTCGAGCGCTTGACAGAGGCCTGCAAGGTATGACAATTTCTCATCTAGATGAAAGGTGGTTGAGTCTTTATGGGATTTCGGTGGTCTGGAGACTCCTTACTCCCTGTTCGTAAGAGTTCTTTATCGGCCAGTATATTTTCACCTTTATTAAATTCAATGCGACCGTGTTGTCGTCAAATCTGCGTAGACAATGACGCAGGGACTACGTTAGTCAGACGTGGGTAAAACTGCCTGTTAAAGGAATCAAGAGCTGTCGAGCTGCCTGGGTCTAGGATGGTTACTCCTTTACTGCCAAAATTATCGCCATCTTCTTCAAAGCTGCGATTTTGGATCTAGCCGCCCGTTTGTTAGCGCAATGTGGATGGCATTAAGGAGGACAAAATAGGCTGGACTGAAGTCAGTGAATCCATTCGCTTCTGCCCTTTTGAAATATTACAATTGCCTCCAAACTGATTTAAGCCGTGTACAATAAGTTGGCAGCCCGTGTTCGAGGTCAACCAGAATTTTCTCCACTCATCTAATCGCTCCCTACTCAGAAGAGGATAGAGATCCCGCGCGAAAACAAGCCTCAAAACTCTATTTTTAAAAACCAAAACCGTTAGAATTCCGGTCTTCCGTGCATAACAGGTGAGACGCTTTAAAGCGGACTGAAAAATGGAGGAAGCATAAACTTCGCTACACATTTCGTCGGGTCAACAACGGTCATTTGTTTTTATCCGCGCCCATTTGCTAACTTGCCACCACCGCCACCCCCACCGCCACGACCACCCCCGCCGCCCCCACCGCCGCCGCCCCCCACCGCGCCTCCTCCTTCTCCTCTCCCCTCCACTGTCGCTGACCGAGACTGATTTATTACAGAGAGGTGTGCAGGGTGCGGAAGTGTCTGCAGGTAAATCGGACCGGAACAACGCGTGCAAAGTAATTGGCTTCGCACACACACATATATCATCATGCGTTTGAAAATGTGCACTGCCATGGTATTTGGTCGGTTTGGGACGCATCCGCGCCGCAGGCCATGTGTTGGTGCTTTGTTTAAATATGCCCCCGCTACCACATAGCAGACTTTTAAAAAATACCGTAGCAGCAGGTGTTTTGCGAAAAGTGGACGGATGTTTTGGCTGAAGAAGCTTTACCCAATTGCGGACAGCTTGTTTTGGGTGCACAGACGTGGTTAGTTGTGTGATGGAACACTGGGATTGCATACGTTTCCAGTACTCTCTGGATGGAAGCAAATCGCTTCGCCCAAACCTTACATGCCAGTTGAATACGATAGCTGTTTTCATTAAAACTAAGTCTTACATAGGCTCTTGCGAAATTCAGTAACTATCTCAAGAGTTGTAGGAAGTTATACTGAAAATAGGTCCAGCTTGTACTTAGGGATCGGGGTTTGAATTTATGCGCGATATGTTGCCACCTGAAGCTTAAAACAGAAGTTTGAAATCTTCTGCTTTACTTTGAAACAGAAAAAGGGATCGTGACTGCGGTTAGTTCTTAGTTGGTCAAGTATTTCATACACAGCGACGTACCAGATTTTCGACAAAAACTCGATCACTTGCTGGAAAATATTACCCTTTTTTAATATTTTTACCTTTTTCAATAAAAGATGATTCTGGAGTGTGTTATTAGTAGTAGCCATCAGGTTTTTATAGCTAACTGGATAACAGCATTTGTTCTTGCTTTGCAGAATATTAAGATAATGTCAATCGTGTTGTCAGTATGCAACATATATAGCGTTGTATGTCAAACAGTATTGCCATTTTTTCTCGTTACTGTCCATTACTTGTAAATTTATTTAAATTAGAGGATTTCCCTGAGAAAGGTGCAGAACACTGATTCATATTTAAATGTAGAGGCTAAACCACGAATTTACAACAAAATCCCTTTTCGACATTTTACCACAGAGTGAGGGCCGTGGATTGTCATTCCTTGGAGAATTTATTGAGTAAGAATACTATCGGGATTTTGAATTTTTTCAATCTTAATCGGACGAGAATTGCACTTGCTGAATTTAACGACGCTGCAAAAAAACTATTTTATGTGAATAAGGGGAATTTTTATCTAGAAATACAACTCAGTAGGCATTTACCACCATTTTCGTAACTCGTACAAATTAAGTTATAAGCTGAATGTGCTGGAATAAATAGATTTTCCTTGTGTTGCTAAAAATAATAATAAACTGATTTGGAATAGGCACCATGGCATCACAAACGTTTTGAAACTTGAAAAAAAGGTAGACTTCTTCAGTCGAATGGTTTTTTAAATGGCGAAAATCCATTCATGAATGTGAGTGATAAAATTTATAAATAATTGGATAATAGGTTGTCAGGCACCTACAACTCTGTTGCTGTAGCCTCTGATATCGAGCTGGAGTCCAATAGGAACTGCTTTTACTGTTTGGCAACGCAAAAGTTTATATAGTTGCAAAAATTTCCATAAAAGGTTTCAGAGACCAGTTGGCGAGTCCCTGTGTGCTTTCGATTAAATCTGATCGGGCCAGTTTAATTATATGGGCACGCGGTACACGTCTAAAACATGTGATCAAGAATGTTCGTCTTTTCATAAAGGTGGGGTCTCAGTAGATGAAACGGGTGGGGGTATGAAGTGACAGTGAGTTAGGCAGTAGTAAGGGTGAGGTAGATTGCATGCAAATAACCAACCGTTGGCCATGTTAAGCACGGCGCTTGCCAGAGGTTCTTTTGTGCATTCAAGAACAGCTTTGTCAACCTGATGGCAGTGGCTTCTGCTGTTGCTAGCAGCCGCTGACTCAGTGACTTGGGGTAGTTTGGGGGCGCCTTATAGATAACGTGGAAGGCTTTGTTGGGGTTCACATGATGTCTGGAATCAACAATGTTTGCGAGAATAGCGTTCTTTATGCTCTTAAATTCACACGCCCGCGTGTCGTACTTGCAAGTCCAGATCCTCCCCAAAATATCTCCGCTTAGGCTAATCCCAAAAGAGCTCTTTTAGGAATACACCGTTTTGTCCACGCGTCGTTCGGTCGAATTGAAAAGGAACGCTCAGCATACACTTGTAGAGTAATTCTGTTAGAATAACTGTCGGCTTCTCCGTCTCTTCTTCCGCTCAGTCAGCAACATTGTGCAAATCAACATTTCAGAAGACCAGTTGGCTAACATACGCGTTATTTCGATAAATTTGCCTCGGATCAGTACATCTATATGGGAAAGAGGTACAAGCCGAAACTTACGATCAATAATGTTCGTCTCGTCATACAAGTGAATCGTGTGAATAGGGGGGAGTGGGTATAAGAGCCAGCTGGTAAAGCGGCAGTGAGGATTTGCTGGATCCGTTCACTGGGAGGGGGGAGGGAAGGGGAGAAAAGATGGCGTCGCTAAACGCGGAACTTGTCGCAGGTTCTTTTGTGGGTACAAGACCGGCTTTCTCAACCTGATGGCAGTAGCTTCTGCTGTTGCTAGCAGCCGCTGACTCAGTGACTTGGGGTAGTTTGGTGACACTATAAATAACGTGGGAGTTTTTGTTGGGTTCCACACTATGCCCGGAGTCAACAATATGTGCGAGGATGGCGCTGTTTATGCTCTTGACTTCTTTTCTCAGCCATGCTGAGAGGGGTTTCCTTTGGATAATCATCGACTCTTGTGACCAATATAAACTTCTCCACAGGAGCAAGTATCTGAGAAAATGCACATGGAGGTGGTCTGAGCAACCCATCCTTACCCTCGCCAATCAAAAGAGGGTTGGTTGAGAACACTATCTGAAGTTTCGCTGCTGGGAACGTTTGTGTAAAGGCTGAGTTTAGGCATCTTTTCTGGCGTTCACTAGCCACATCCTCTTGAAAGGGCACCTTGAGTAATCAAGTTTCCTTTTCCACAGTAAGTGTGGCCGGTTTCCCTGGTCTTGAGACGATATGCTTTGTAATGAACCGGTCAGGGTACCCGTTCTCTCGAAGTACTTTCTGGATCATCCCAAGCTTCTTTTCAATACTATCTGTTGAGTAAATTGTTCTAGGCCTTTTGGCTTAGCTATAGACTAGATTATGCTGCCTTTTGAGAGCTATGAAACTGCCAAAGTTCGTATATTGCCCAGACCAAGTTTTCGTTCAATAACTGCTCCTTCGGGTGCTTTCATCGGGTCTTCTACTTAGAAGGACGTCTACGAAAGGGATTGAACCTGCTCTTTCCATCTCCGAAGTGAACTCGATGGACGGATGTGCTTGGTGCATCTACATTTGATTCTTCTGTGTCAATTGCAAAGAGGTCGGAAACGTGTCTGCTTTTATTGATGTGGTCGCTTACCTGAAATTCCTACGGCTTGCCCATAAAGACATCGGTTAAGACAGGTCCAAGGGGCGAGCCCATATCAACGCCATCTATTTGCCTGTATAGATGGTTTTCAAAACGCAACTGCCAATTTAATGCGCATCTTAGTAATAATTCTTCTGGTGCATTTTGTCCGTATTCCTGTTTCTTGCTCACTGGCCAATAGGAATTCACAGAGGTAATTGACTGTCCCAGTGACAGGGACCTTTGTAAAAAGTGATGAGACATCCAAAGATAGTATCCTCATGCCGTTTACGTTAAGGTCTTTGACGTCTTCGATAAATTCGAAGGTATCTCGGTAACTTCGTGGCGCAAGCTGACGTTGTGCATTGAGAGACCGGTCATTAATTATAAAATCCAAATATAATTAGCATAAGATATCATAACCATACCATTTTCCATATTGCAACCAAATATTTCTTCCATAAAATTAATTTTTGCCCTTTGACCTCAATAGAGCCCGCTGAGTTTCAGTACGTCCTTGAAATAACAGGAAATAGTTTGCGATTTTCACTTTTGACATTCGAGCTCCCAATTAATGGGTTCAATCATTTCTGTTTATTGGACCTTCGAAATAAGACAGATATTGAAAGCCTTTGCTTAAGAATTGAGGCCACGAACGTCCAGTTTTATGCAGCTCTTGGTTTTTTCTCTGAAAGTAGCCTCATGCAAAGATGCAGCATAATAGCCAAAGTAAATGCTAGTCCACTATGAAGACTTGTGTTAAACATGTTCTTAGACCATGTGAAAACCTTGCGTAACCAGATAACTGGTTTCGAATCGCTTTACTTGTGTACTGTGCTGATAAACTTCCATGCTTATGAACCTCTCCAACAGACGGTCGTAGTTCTTCTGTGGCAAACGACAATAATATCTCTTGTCTGTCTAGTGGATCCAATTTTGTTCACGGTTCTTATTTATAGACCCTCTCCTACTATTTTCTGTGCACAATTATGTGGCCAGATATATGCAAAATATTGGTAAAAACGTTAATTTTCTCCCAGTTCCGTTTCCGTACTACCCGAAACTAGACCGCACAGAAAGTACCTAAAGGTTAGGTGGGCAATTGTTTTATGGTTCTTTATAAACTATTTGCCCATTCCAGGAAACTCAGGTGCTGGGTAAACATAAGACTGCTTACGGGCGTTTTTACTGCACACCGAATTGCAAATCATAATGTCTTAAGAAGATACAGATACCGTTTTTCTGAAAACAACATACTAAATCACGTTTTGCCTGAAGTGATTTGCACGAATCGAAAAATTAAGTCAGTGATTCTAGTTTGGAAAATATCTTTCTATTACTTAAAGACACAGATATGTTGTATGCTATTTCGTAACATAGGACATGGCCTGCACACAATGCCAATTTGATCTGCATTCCCATTTCCAAAATTTTAATGTCAAAATTACCTAGAGAGTTGTTCTATAAGAGAAATATAACTTTGTCCGGAAGAGGTTAGGCTGACAAGCAAAATACACGACCTGTGCGGTGCCTCGGATTGATCATGCAATCTTCGGTCTTCTAGGCTTCTGAGATACGAATCTTAATGCATGCTTCCAACAAGAGGGAAACGATTTTCATTACTTGAACCACACTTGCTAATAAAAGAAACAACATCCGTTTCATGAAACATCCGCGATTTGAACGAACATCTTCGGGAGGTGAAATGATCATTGAGTTCAGAGCATAACAGAAAATCGGTTCTGTAGTTAAAATGGGAAATCTGAACACCAACGCTCCAGTAAGAAAGGTGGCAGTGCGCTGAAGGGCACCTTTCATTGTTTCTTAACCCTAACACAAATCTATAGATCATGTAATCTAGCATGAGGGCATGCGTAATACGGGGCACTTTCCTATTTCTACCATTTTTTGTATACGTCTTAGTTTAAAATGCTGGTTTCTAAGTGCGTCACTAACTATCTACAGTAGATGCTCCAGCTCATTAAATGTAAACCGAAATAGTGAAAGGTGTTTTCGATTCTCATAAATTACTTAAGTAAGATTGTCCAATCGATTATCGTACAGCCTAATCCCAATATATTTTAGTCACATCAGGATGCTGCTTTTGAATGAGCATCTGTCTGACTGCCCGCAACGGTTGTTATATGTATAAATGAATACTAAATTTTAATCTAAATTTCGCATTGATTTTCAATGTTCTTATTAATTAAAATATATCTTATAGTAGACATGCATAACAGTATTTTTCTTGTACTCACTCGGTAGTAAATTGCGTCTTCATCAAAAGGTATCTTTTGTTTTGATAAAATTTTCGGATGCTGAGATTTTTCAAAACCGCTGAATACTCATTAATAATATATTGAATCCATTAATTTACTAATGTTGCCTATAATGTATACAAAAGCATCCAAATCCATTATAACCTTTTCTGGGAACAGTGTGATGTCTACTTCAATGTATCGAGAAGTGGGCAATTTTCTATTGCACAGTTCCTACATACCATTTAGTTCGGAAATCTTAACGAATCAAAACACTTTTCAGAAGTGCGGTTGACATTGCACGGGATGGGGCATTTACTGTAACTAGAATTCAGGAATTATCAGTGAGTTCAGGATATACCACAAATCGTATCTTTATTAAAAAATGGAAATATGAAAACTAAAATTCCAGTTATACAGGTGGCCTTGCAATGAATTCCAGGAAAGGCACCTTTCGTTGTGTTCTTACCCTAACCCTAAACCGAAGGCTAACAAAAACCTAAATTCTAACCTAAAACTCCATGTACTTTTGCACGAAATTTCCTATCCCTAACGTGCATTCTATAAATCCTATTATAAAATGCTGGTTTGTAAGTTCTACGCTAACTATCTAACTAGAAGGGGTACGAGTTACCTTGTACAAATAATGGAGTTCAACCTTGAAAAACCCTCGCCTAATAGGTTCAATGACCAGCAAACCCGAGTTCAACTATTTGGCTACCTTGGTCCGCGGCTAGGGTATATCTAAATGAGGATGAAAAATACGTCAAAAAAATCTCTCCAGTTTCTTTTGTCTTTGTAAATGTTTTTTCTACCTAATTCTGACTCTTTAATGAGAAATTGTCATTTAATTGGAGTCAAAATGTTTGAAAGGAGAAAAGGTACGCTAAGATGGAACTTGATAAAGTTTGACCGGAACAAAACTGTCCTGTCATTGTGTGCGCAAAGAAGCTAACCAGGGGCTAAAACAGGAAACGGATAATGCGTCCAGTAGCAAGTCATGATAGCAAGTCTGGTAAACTTATGCTGTGCCCCTTTGAGTTCGAGTTCTTATTTTGTACGGCTTCGAGACATAAAGTATTCACAAATTTTAAATCACTAAAAGGCCCGGTGTCCAAATCTAGTCAGCGCGCTGCCTAGTGCGCATGTGTGTTTGAATATCATGCGCAGTCGTGTAGTTTCTGCTCATTTGGTGCAAAGGCAGAGTGTCTTTTATTATAAGTGTAATGCAAGTTTTTTATAAAACAACGCGCAAATTTGCGCTCATTGTAGAAGAAGTATATAAAGGTGCTTCACGATGACATTATCCACTAAACCTCCGTCAGCAAGCTTAATTTTCCCAGAAGGGACGTATAGGAACAGGGAGATTGTTTAACATTTTGTCGGCAGGATAAACGGTTGAGTGTTGATGCATAGCTTTTTCCCACGTGGTAAGTAGGTTATTGACAGTTCGACCATCAATTTCGACGAGGTCCACCGTATGCTACACACCAGGTGGTGCAGTTACGGTGACTTGCGCGTGGATTAGTTTTTAAGTGCTAGTAGCCTTGCGATGCAGCTACCGCACTCTCTCCTCCTCCCCACCTGAGCCCGGTGTCAAGACAGAGTCAAGAAGACCGGAGATGGGAGAGGGCGCAGGTGGCTGGCGCGGCCGGAGCCGCCCCTGGGTGTACCACCACACCTGGTTTGGATCCCACGGAGTGGGATAGCCATAAAGGCCACATTAAGAAGGAGCCATTGCAGCCTGACTCTCAGTCCGCCAGTCAGCCACTCCACGGAGAAACACATTGGGCCGACCACGCGGTCCGAGTCATCCCGTCAGTTGGCAACCTTCCAAGCCACGGCTTTTTAGCGCACCGTGATATTTTCAAGTGCATCAGATTGTTTATATTGAGGAAAAACGCGCTGAGATGTTGACCTCACTCTCTCCCCACCCCCACAATCAGACCACCATCCGAGCCAGTCAGTTGTCTGAGGGTGGGAGTGGGCGCATTAGCTGACGGATCGGCGTACCCATCTTCGTGCGCCACTAAAGTAGAGGATAGTGGAGGAGCCATCGCCATCTGACTCCCCAGTCCACTGCTCAGCCAGGGAAGTAGGGTATTAGCGCACATATGAGCATGCTTAAGCCCAAATTGCTGTCCTTGGATGTTTAGCTTGCAAACTTGTATACTGGTGTTTTTCCGTCTACTACTGTATGCTACAAATTAAAAGATATACCTCACTGCCCTAAAAATGTCGTGGAACTTGCCCTTGGGGCAGCTACGATGAGTGGGAGAAAGAGGTATTTATTCTAAAGCAACCCCGATCACCGTCTATGCAAATCTTCCCTGCCCTTTCTATTTTCAAACCTAAATCATGTCTAGGCGTAGCGTGCAGTAGACTGCTGCACATTTTGTGGGCGGAAGGGATCAGCCTTGTCTGTTTCAAGACTACGGTCCTAACAATTAAACATGTTTTGACAGACAAGGCTTTTCAAAAAACTCCATGCACCTGTACTCACGTTCCCATGGCTAAGACTGCTTGATAGGCGCGATTTCGAGGTACTCTTGAAAACTCCCGTAGACCCCTTAGAGACATGCAATCAAAACAATTTCTAAAATTACCTGCGAATTGAGCCAAATGCGTAGGAGTGGGCCCAAACGGGCCCTGACTGACATGCGCAGAACAGGCATAAACAAAGTCAGCTCACGTTACGTGCCTTGTGAAAGCGAACATGTGGAATTTTTTAATGCGGATATAGTGTTGAATTTGCATTGAAGACCTCATATATTAAAATCGAAGCAGACTAGAAATATAAAATGACAAATGTTAATAATTATACTTTGGTAAAATCATAATTGTACAGTGAACGGATTTATGTCTCAAAACGTGACTATTTTTTGAGGATATGTTATTCAAAATGGCAATTGATCATACATACAACTTTTGTCACCAGTGTACTACAAGGAAACGTGGCTGAGCGATCATCATCAGAAGACCTGGCTGTTACGCATCAGTTAAACGTTCACCAGGTTGCCTTCGGAATGACAGTAAATGCTCACTAAAAGCCGCAGATCACTAGAGGCATACTCTGTTGACCTGTTAGACGCTATCACTGACATCTGTTGGCGCATTTTGCCATATACACTTAAAAACGTTTTATCTATTGGGATTTTTCGTTTTTCGTCAAACAGTGCAGACTCCTCGACCCACTTTTCTGACCTCCTGTTGATCAAACTGGTTTCCATGAGCTGTTAGCATTTCCTACTTTTTATGTGATGAGTTTGGTTGCGCCAGCCTACACCACGTTTTGTTACAGGCTTCAAATATATGGCTTCCTTCAATATTCCTTCCAGTGCTTATTGGTACCCCGTTCCACTGAATTATTCTACACTTTTTCAGCTTAAAAATGCTCTTTCATCATCTGACTCGAAAAGTAAACGCGTAATATTGATGAAACTCAGTGAAAAAGTAGGCTTGACAGAGCTTCCATCTGAAAAGTTAGTGAGCTTCAGAATTATATAGTTAGTAGTATACCTACTCATCGTACCTTTTCGAAAGTTCAATTATCTTCTCATTACATTACAGCATTGTACGTGCTAATTTAGATCTTATTTGTCAACATGAATATCTCAAGAATAGTTCTGGCAAACTTTCTGCTAGCTGCCCTGGGCAGATGAGGCTCTATCGGTTTCTTTTCGTCTGATTCTGCACCTCCTTTTTCTCATTGGTCTGCAGATATTTGGAAGAGTTTTAAAGAATCCAACTGACAAGTCCTAAGGGAGCGTTTAAAAAGGAATATAATGAGATCGCTTAAGGCATGATTTTTTTTTTACCTTGGTGCCTCGGACTGTCAGTCGAAACTGTAATTAAACACGGTCACCGATAAGGATATTTAATTTTAATAAAATGCTCACGGCCTCTAACAATATTACTGTGATACCACGCAACAGTAATTAGCATTCAACCATTCAGGCAGTATGCAATTCAAAAATGGAAACGACAAATTAAGAAATAATGCAGACGGTTGCTCTTTGTTCAAAAATACTTTTTGAGCTAGAATCAACTATTATTTTGATTTTATGCTATTTTTTGATCTACTTATTAAAGTATCAGTCTGCAGTTTGCTCTCTAACGCTAACAAAATAAAATTAAATAGGATTTTATGCTTCAAGAAGTCTTTTATTGTAAACTCATGTGGAAAATATCGATTTCGTACAATCTATTCCTCTTTCTGCCATGGAGTGTAGTCATGTTGAGGAAAAGGCAGTTAGTTTTTTGTTATCAGTTTTTAAACTTTAAGTGTCACATTAGTCACATGCGATTTACTGTAAAAGATTCGTTAAGTCAGATTTAATCTAAATATCGGAGATATAGGAGCTTGGAGTTAATGCTAGATTTTAGGATATATTAAATGTTTTTTTTTAAAAATAATGTCAGCACATATCAAATAAACGGACTTCAAAAATTTTTAATTTAACAGCCGAAGTGGACTGTGACACTGATAGTAGAACACATATTGGCATAAATTATTTTACGTTTGATTTCGCCATTTTCGAAAACAGCTTTGGGAAGTTAAGGTTCAAAGCTAAAACGTGTATTTAGGTGAGTTAAAAATATAGGATAGATCAAAGGAATCAGTATGAGAATACGGGCTTCTTTTACGCGAAGGAATAGCGTAATGAAATGTGCATCATTATTTGAATTACAGTGTTTGACTCTCTGTAGCTGCAACTGAGGACAAAATTCATTAGAAATCACTGGAATCACCTAAGGAAAGAATGAGGTTTTCATCAGATGCCCATAGTCAGATTATGTCCAAATTTGATCAGTCTGCCCTAAAAGACTGCATTAAAATGCAAATTTATGGTTTTCCTGTTAGGACCCAATTAATAGTAGAGGTTGCGAAGTTTATAAAGAGGGAATCATGCCTCATGGCCAATACATGCACAAAATATCTTATTACCTTCTCCTTGGCATAGTTAATGTGACCCGGTCAAACGGTGACCACTAATATAGCATGTATTTATTTAATTTTTTGTCGCTGATAATGCCTTTACTATCATTTAACGTAGTGAGAAAGATTAATTTTTGTTCGGAAGCTACGGTCAATTTCAAGCTGAGATTTAAGATAGGACATATTACAGTTTATAAACGTGTTTAGAAATTTGAACAAATTATGGACATTTCCTATATTATTAGGTTCATTAATACTACTCGCGTGTATGTGGAAGTATCATCTGAGCACTAGAGTGCCTCCATATGATATATTTTAGATGCAAAAGTCTGGAAAATACCCAGGCATCTCGAAAGTCACGGGCGAAAACCTCGATTTTATTTCGCAAAACACACTGGGATAGCTTTAGATAAATTGGCTAGAAAGAAATAATTTTACCTTTAACTCAAGTAAAACGTTATTTAATAAGTACCTCGATAATCATTTGATGCAACTTTGATTTTCACAGGATGGAAGCCAGGCAGATGCCCTGGAAAGACAACCCTCACTGTAAAGGAGTAATAGAGGGTGTCTTTAGAAGAGTGCACAAAATCACCAGCAGCTGATTTATTCTGCTGCCGAAATTTCGAAGATATTGGTTGGAACAATACCATTTTAAGCGCCGATCGGACATATATTCAAATGACCAACCCAAATAGTCTGTCCTAAGTTGATTACATGTTTTCTTCTCAATCCCACAGACTGCGACAGATGCCTGATGAGGTTTGATGAATTGCTCCACGTGGTTGCGCAATACGCTGAGGGAAAGTAGCGTGATTCTTTGCATGGTTTGCGATCAGGACGACTCATCTGCATTTCCTCAGATTTTGTGGATATTCGCTTATCATTTACCGCGTTGATACGTGGGCAAACCGGACCAACCTCTGTGACACTTCGTAATGCAATAGATACTTTCCTGCCTACGTTATTTACCCCTTTCGCTATCATCCCGAAAAACTCAAGTCTCGTTATTCTTAGGCGTGATTTCTCCAGCTAATCGACTTTGGTTACGAGCCAGATGGTAGTAGGATAATAAACTACGCAATGCTCTAATGGAAATCTTTTATCAGCATCCAAAGTAAAATACGTAAATTGAACGAAGTATACCTGAGTTTTGG
>WEDG01010818.1:0-25954 GCA_017591395.1 Schistocephalus solidus | reverse complement strand
GTTTCTGTTTCGTGACCTTTGCCACCCATACGGAGCTTGTTTGCTTCGGGAAGCCACTAGATCGGTGTGCGCCTATTCCTGTTTGAATAAATACCCGATCTGCAGCGACAGAGAATGACAGGTGGTGAGGCACTGATGAACTTCGTTTTTCGATGAAGTGCTTACGACCCATCTGCTAGACGCAGTGTGTGGACTGTCTGCGCCATACTCGAGCGCATGTTTGTGTTTCCAGTCCCTGCTGGTAGTCAGGGTTATGATTGGCTGAATGAAGGCAGAATAAGCCCGAAACAGACTGTATCAATCAACCCATATTCTCTGTCGTGTCTCCTCTCTGCAATTATAACTTGGCCGACTTCAGCGTGGTAATTGGTTGCCTGTTCGTGACCTTTGCCACCCATACGGAGCTTGTTTGCTTCGGGAATCCACTAGATCGGTGTGCACCTATTCCTGTTTGAATAAATACCCGATCTGCAGCGACAGAGAATGACAGGTGGTGAGGCACTGATGAACTTCGGTTTCGGTGAAGTGCTTACGACCACTCTGCTAGACGCTGTGTGTGGACTGTCTGCGCCATACTCGAGCGCATGTTTGTGTTTCCAGTCCCAGCTGGTAGTCAGGGTTATGATTGGCTGAATGAAGGCAGAATAAGCCCGAAACAGACTGTATTAATTTACCCATATTCTGTTTCGTGTCTCGTCTCTGCATATATATATATATATACCAGAAACCGCATTGAGAACGCTTTGGGACCCACTGAAGAACCAAACCCCTCGTTGCTGTGTCACACAGCAGCAGAAACATATGCGAAACACGTGTCTGGGCTTTTAGCTAGTATCTATGTCGGAAGTACGGAATAACGTTTTTGCCATATATATATATATATATATATATATATATATATATATATATATATATATATATATATATATATGAATAAAACAGTTAACCTTGAATGTGCCTTTTTGGGGCTTTGTCGGTTGAAATCAGATTATATGACACCAGAGTGATCAAATAGTTGTTTCCATTGAAGTTACTATGTGTATTCTTAATCAATCAAAGGCTAGTAGTAGTTTTGTGCAGCGAACAACAAGGACTTGCGTCTGCGTAGATTCCTGTTAAATTGGATGCCGCAAGTGATCAGTTCTAAAGCCCATTTGATGGATGACCTTAAGCTTTAAATGTTCATATGGGACTAAAAAGATATCACCGTACAGCGAGAGGACATAGATCTAACTTTTAATTATGAAGCTCAAAATTGCGCTTTATGTTTATGACAGCCAAAGTGAAATCTGCACAATAAGTAGAAAAATGGCACGCTATCCAAAATTAATTCACTGTACCTCGTTAAAAGCTATCGAAGTTCGAGCACGCATGCATACCTCCTTCCTCTTAGCAGCAACCTGCGTAACAGTGTCAATGACATAGGAAGAGACCGTCAGCTGATATACATTTGAAAAGTTTTCAGAAACTGCGTTTAATTTTATCAGCAAAGAGTGTGAGACGTTAAAATCTGTCGAAAGATTCACTTTCAAATTCTCTATGAGGTCCGGAGAAACCTCAGAAAAACGATGCCTTATTAAAATTGCTTGAATTTCCTTAGACGTTGACGGTGTAGATTAGGTTACCTCACATTGAGAGAGGTGAGCTTGTTTCAAAGTTCTTGGTATTAAATGGCCTATGGTATATTGCAATACCTCAATTTCTTTTTCAGAGACTACCGTCGTTCACTATTCAACCACAAAGTGGAAATTTAAGGAAGAAACTATGCCGGACTAATCATTTTTGCATGCTAGGCTAAGCGCGATTTAGTCAAAGACTGAACACTACACGGAACCAGAATTAAAGCTCAAATGATCAGCGCCTACAAACAGTGTCTTGAAAACCATCGGATTACACATTATACCCACCGGTTCAAGGTTACCATGCGCGGCATGGTCATAAAAGTCAAACACAGACTAAATCCGAGGGAACAGAGAGGCATGATGTATCATTTCCGTACCTATACTTCCAGTTGAAGTTGAACGCATGCTCGGATCCTGCAGACAAGAACATAAGCTGGTTGTGGGAATTCGCGATGAGTTATGAAAAGTGTCTGTCCTCTCCTTCGATAGGTGTAACGAGTCTAATTTCGCGGCCACCAAGATGATCAATCACATCGGAAACAGGGTAGGGTGAGGACTGATTGGAGTGGGAGCCTCAGGTGACAACTTAGCCAATCAATGTATCGCTGACGATGAACTCCTAGAAAAGTTCGAAAGCTCAGACAAATAAACGTTAACGGTGTTCGACCACTCTTCTTTCCTACTCATAACCTAAATTAGATGATTCAAGGAACAAAACATCCAGCAAACACGCACGCGCCAGCTATTGAATTTAATAAAAAAACCTACTTATTTTATTAGAATAGCAATTAATAATTGTCTATAATATTGAAGCAATGATGGCGCCCTATCTGTTTTCTTCTAAAAGCTGTCACTTAAATCTTCAATGCAGACGATTAAGACAGCGGAGACTCTGGAGATCCCCAGTTATATGATCTGTCCTTCTTTAACAACTGTGCTGTGTGTTCTTAGATCTAAGGACTTTGTGCACAGCTTTAATATGATTCTGAAAATTTTTTTCTGAAAAAAACATTAAGGAGCGAAAGAATCTGTTTGTTATTCACTGTTTTTTTAATTAAATGTTGAGCTTACAAATAGGGAATGCCTAATGCAATCGTGGAATTTTAAATGAAAAAGGTATGTGCGCATACGATAAATTTACGGTAACAAGACTCTTAGAGGTGACAAAGGTCCGATTTCCAAGTAGGCCAAGCATGTATTTGTCACAAAGAGGGTGGGTCCTTTCACTCCTTAGACTTCGAGCAGGAAATCCGCAAAATTGTGAGTACGCGTGCCTTTTGTCTTAAATAAGCACATGGCGTACACTAGGCTGCATCTGATAATCGATTTGTATGAAGAACGCCAAAATTAGCAGTTTAAGTCATTTAACGACTACAAAACTAGCTTTTTCTCTTTCAGGTCAACTTCTATCTAGATCACAATCGAGAAGAATTCAGGTAGCCACTTGAAAGACGTCCTTGAAAAAGGCCAAAATGGATAGGTATTTCCAAAGCTCTTTTGAGTTATCCTTATGTCTGCAGCGGGTCACGTGGGAGAATCCCCGGACCAACCAAGAGACCAGATTAAGTTTGCACGCATTCATGGTTCCACGGAGTTGGGGTGATACGCCTAGGCTCAGGATGCCACACAATCCCGGCAACAGATGGCTGACCAGCTCGAAAAATTGACTGGTCTTATAAATTTCGGCAAGAACGTTATATGTGACCCAAATCCGGGAATAAAGGATAGCCCAGCGAGTAATACGGGACCAGGAATAATAGGATTTTTATGGAGAGGGCTTAAGGAAGAAATGGAGCGCACTAACTAAATCCCAACCCTATCCATTGTTTTCGTTAGGGTTAGAATGCGTTGCTGGGTTAGTAGGCTCGCACAATAATGTGTTGCCCCGACATGTGTGTCGATTGCTAGATCCGGTGGCTATACCTCACGCCGACCAATATGTGCGAGGTCATTCCTAGCGGACCTTACCCACTTTTATTCGAACCCATGAGGGTAGTATGAATGAGCCGTGCTCTGCACGATCTTCGTTATCACAGTAAAAGGGATGTGTTTTGAAACTACGGCGGCATCGTAATACTCGGCGTGTAGAAAGTTGCCATTTGACCCAATACTTCGGTGCTCCTATCGCCTACAAAATATTGTGTTATCCTACTAACCCCGCAGCGAGTACTAAACATAAGAAGCACAATGGATAGAGTTATAGTCACGTTTTCATGAGGTATGGTGGCTTATTACACGCTGACCAACCTTCATTCCCTGAGTTCTTGCCTAATTTCGTGTTTTAAGTCTCAGCCTGGCCTCTAATAGGCTCATGCACACTATAGTCACATGGAGGATGTTTTGAGTGCGCACCCTAGACTTCGGCCAGTAAAGCTGCTAAACAACGCATCCACGGCCTTTCATCGCAATCAGTAACCATATGACACACGCTAGGGTGCGTCTGTTGACCGACTAAGCTGAAACACTCAAAAATCGGCATTAATGAGGTAAAGGAGATCATAGTTCGGTTAGGGCTTTTAATAGATTGTTCTGGAGCTAGCGGATAGTGGTGACCTTCTAAGCAAGATAAGTAAACTGGTGGTCTCTCTGCAATAGATCTGCTAAGTTTGATTTACCATCGACGATGATCTAAAAAGCCCCATTTCTGATCCCCAGCAGTTCATCGTTACTGTCTGTGTGAGCCGCAGTTTGTTAGTCTGTCTGTAGTGTACTGTGACATATTCGAATTTAGATTCTAAAATGTCCGCTTCCTAAGTCCGCATTCGTGTTTTCCAGTGACTAAAGCGCTGGAAACTCACATCGCAGAAGATTTAATGCAAATTCTGCGGCTGCAAATGTTGTGCTACATCAACACGTCTCAGTCGAAATTCCTTTGAATGGCAAATTCTCTCTTTTAACTTTAATCCGGTTCGTGATTTAAACTGCGAAATCGTGGATCATCACAGAATCAAAGCTTCTAAAATATTTTGGGGGACGACTTGTTAAGTGGGAAATGGTCGAGGCTCGCTAGTACGGGTAATGCGGCTGAGAAGCCAAAGCCTATTTCAGGTTATTTCTGTATAAAGAGGTAGGGGTCCTATAAAGAATGTTAGCTTTGCAAGTGGGCTAATTGCGCACTGACCTTCAACAATTCCTCTTGGATCCACCAATTTAATTAACCTCTGATCCGCCTATTGGTGCCTTGCCATCCTCTGGTGAGATTGGTTAAGGTATGTTCTTCTACAAGTATGATGCTGATACCTAATTGATTTGTGATTCTACAATCACTGAAACCTCTTCGAAGGGGACTTAACACCCGAATATCTTACAGATCATCCAGATAAGACTTACTATTCGAAACCCGAAACTTTCCATTAGCACTGTTCTCCTAAGCCATACCCGAGTATTTATGACAGTTTTACGTTTGCGCCCCTCACAGAGACCATGTTACTAGCTAGGAATTAAAATGTAAGTGGTTTTACTGAATTTAGTTTAACCACGCACGGCTCTTTGTGTACATCAACTTCTTCTTAGATCATTTACGGTTGGAAAAATCACGCACCTGCCGAGGGTTAGGTAACTATCTACTGACACGAGTAAGCGACGTTTGAGAGCGAAGAAGGCTTTATCTTCCGTGTATGAATCCTTTCTTGTGTTGGCGCATTTGCATGTCGAGGAAGTGAAGGAAATTAACTTTGGAAGAAAAATATTTCGTGGACTAGGAGACAGACAAAATCGCGAAAAGATCCCAGCGACCAGGCTAGGGCTGTAATGGGTAAGAGTGAACGCCTCAAATACTTTCGTCCAACGGACAATATATGATGGCTTTAGGAAACAAGTGAACATAGTAGATGGAGCGTAACAAGGTGCTCCCCTCTTGAAAATCAAGGTAAATAATTTATGAGGTAGCTATTAACCTGCCCAACTTTGAAAGTGGACCTAAGCGCGAGAGCAGCCGAAGAGGAAAATGCCATGGGCCGCACAAACAGCAATATAGCACCAGAGTCTGAACAATGGCTATCACCTGGCATTCGTTGTTTATCTGGACTTATCCACGTGCGATCCAGTACATGTACGGACCTATGCACGCCCACCCATACTTACAGGACACTTTCTTAGCATGCTGAAAATACTCTGCGGACAACGTTGGTTAACGTTTTAAAGAAATGTTTACGTTTGCAAAACCTTCAGTTAAGCAGAGGACCATGAGAGTCCCTTGATGACCCTCTACAAAGGAAGGTTTGGGTCAAAAAACTTGCGACGATGCGCGTTTTAACTCAAAGATGTAACTTTCTCCTACGTAAAAAAATTTAAAATCTGCCCCTTACAGATGTTGCAGTGCATGCACAAAAAGAGTAAATGTCGATTTTTAGTAGTCTGAGACCGGAAACGTGACGGTATTGTCTAAAGGAACGTCTATTCAGACCTGACAAGAATGTCCTTTAATTACGATATTGTATATGAATGCTAGTCAGATCACCAACTATGTTATTTCGACGGCGTTGCTTACAAGATGTCTAGGCTTTAAATGCATTACTGTATGGTTAACAAAAAGGATTTGTAGACTGTTGAAAATGACGTCTCCTTTTCGGAGCCAGTCATGGTACGTTTTGTCACAACTTTCTGAAACAATTGCAATCAATGTCTACAAGAGGACTTTATGCCAGAACTCGGAGACAAAAATTGGTTGCTTTGTTCTCCAGTCAAAGCCTCGAATGCATTTCTTCCCGATTGATGCCTCCTATGCGAGGATGCAGACCTAACGCGTAACTTTGTATTTCTGTCGTCGCTGTAATGCTCCAAAAACATTTGCGATGCCAAGAACCTAACCCAACGTTGCCAAGAGCTTATGCAGATACATTTTTTAAAACTTAGTGGAGGACCCTGACATGCCCTAGAAGGTGATCAATAGGAGACAGCCAATCTAGCACTATTTGGAATTTTGTCACAACCATCCTCCTCCCGGAGGTTGCATCTGTTATGTTTTTCATATCTTGTCGTTAAACGAGTCATTGAGCTATTTTTCAGACAAGAACGGCAGGAGAAGTCGGAAAAACAATGGATGGGCTCCTAACTCCAAGGAGCACGTGATCCAACCAGCTGCTAATCTGACGTGAAGCGTAAATTTTACTCTGCTCCCTCTCTCTAAACCTAGTTTTCGCGTTGAAACAGGTTTTAGGTCGTCATTGAATAAAAAAAGTGGGTGTAGTGTTGATTCAACCTAACCTGTTTCGGTTCCGGTGATGTTACAACTGTACGTTGGGCTACTACCAGTCAGCAGAACATTCGGGCAAAGTAACATGCACCGAAAGAGATCAAAGGCATATTAAGGATAGCGGTATTCTGGACGTTTGAAAACTATGCATGACTATGTCCACTGGGAGGACTACGAAAGTCATCAAACAGGATCAAGTGCTTGTATGCACAAATAATCTCAATTCCGTCTTCCCTGACATACAGTTAATGATGGCATCGGAAGAAATTAACCAGCTGGCCTTCCTTAAGGTGCCCGGTTGCCGCAAAGATTGTGGTGGCCTTAAAATTAGAGTGTTCGTGAAATCGACTAATACAGCGCAAGTACTAAACTTCAACAACAATCAACCAATCAGCCACAAGCACATTTTCATAAGATCCCAGACGGGCATGTAGAAACGCATTGCAGTGAACCAGAAGAAAAAGTTACCGAATGAAATTATATTGTATGTATGTTAAAATGATTGGTTACCCGGACCACTTCGTCAGTTGGTTTGGCGTTAACGTGATGAAAAACAAACTTCAACTGGCCCCGAGTTTTAGAGAGCTCTCCTGAACGTGAATAACGTATCTGTTCCTCACCCTACTCAGAGTTGGAGTTTGACAAAGACCGGAGACAACCATCAGGAGCCAGGTAATGAAGTCGAAAGACCCACTTACACGGCAGGAAATTTCTGGAGTCGTTTACCAGATCTGGTGCAGTTTCGAACAAGGCAAATACGTCGGAGACTTTGTCAGACTACTCCGAACACGAATAGGTGAGCATGCAGCAGCGATGAGAAGGAATGTCGCTAGCTCCCAAACTGTGGCCCAATTCTACGGGACGCGGCAACACCTTCAAACTTGATGAGGTCAAAATTTATGTAGGAGTTGACACTTGCACAAGCCACCATTTGCTTGAGTCATGGTTCTTTGACCCGCATTCAATTAACAAGCGCAACGACTTATCACCTCTTTATCCTGTGCTGCAATTTTGTTAGGCAAAATTATTATTCACAAGGAGAGACACAGGTGACCAGTAGTCACAGTGACAACCAGCCAAGTTTCTGGGTAAGATTCACGTCAAGAATAGACAAAGGGGATGAAATCGCGTCAAATATGACCCTCAGCGATGACCATGAGTAGTGCTATTTATTATAGGCCTGTGGTTGCCTGGCAACTGCGTCCTGTATGTACTGCGCTCCTTAAGCCTCTGTTACTTTTTCTGTAAATGTTTTTGATGAAGAGTTCGGGTGAGAATTTGAAACGTCAGGCTTATAAACTTCTTGTTCCAGCGATCAAAGCTTCCTGAAACTTGCCTGTTCCCATCTATTGATAATGTTATCATTTTTAATTCTGATCTCATTACCATCGTCAATAATGTTGACTGGCGTGCCAGTTGGGTTTGTCGTTAGCGTGTTTCCGTAGGTGTTTTACCTTTTTGAGTTTTCCTTAATACAAAGGTGCCATGACCAGCCGAGCTAAAATTTATGGATAAGATTCAAAAATCAGGAAGAAAATCGACAAAGTCCTTAGGTAAATATATTGGGTTTGGTTTCTTCTAAACCGTGAGTAGTATATCAGAAAACATCCAATAGCTTATGGCAATACCAATTCCAAAGATTCGGGGAGCGTTGGCGTTCTGCTGTCAGTGAAACAGCTGGCAATTTGAGAACAATAGCAAATCAGAAAATCTGTTAAAGAGAACTGGTCTTATTTTTCGTAAACTTCGGAGAATTTAACGCAGTTATGTCATCCAACTTGACCCTCTACTCTCGAGAATTATTTTAATAGGGCCTTGTATGCTGTCAACATCTTAATCCAATCTTTATATCAGAAATTAGCTCATCGTTAAACGCCGAGTTACAGAATGTGAGGCATCTTTGTTAAGGCCTATTCTTTCGGTGTTTCTGCTTCTTCCGCCGCCGCCGCCCCCTTCTTCTTCTTTTTCTTTTTCTCTCCCTTCTTTCCAGACTTACGCTCTTCGCGATTTTCTTCTGGATTTGCCCCTGCTTCGGCTGGCGCGGAGGAACGCGCAGCTGCCGCGGCAACTTCTGCCGCACCTGATGTTCTTTCCGTCTCCCCAGGCGCTGCTTCAGCCGCACCCCTCCGCCTGTTCGCCGTCCTCCTCTTTCTTGTCTGTGGCACCCTTCTTGCAGAAACAGCTGAACAGTCCTGAAATAATAAGTATTTCTTCGAAAGGGTCTGATAAAAGCGGGAGCGCGCGCAAGAGAGAGAGAGAGAGAGAGAGAGAGAGAGAGACAGTGTCGCGCCGGGGTGGAGGCCGTAAATGCGTTCCCTACGGAGGTCTAGACTCGGAGATCCACGGAAGTCGCAATTTTTATCAGTTTATCAAGATTGATTAGGTAAAGCTACTGCCATGTTATTCTTCCTAATCTTCAAAGTTTGCCCAGTGAAAAGGAATAGGAGTTTTGCAGTGGGCAAGGCACGAAAAAGAAACCGGCATTTTCGCCATCCTCGTCTTCCTTGCATTTGGCTTAATTTTTACTGCAACAGCTACACAGCCCTGATACCGCAAGGATTTACTAGAATGGGTCAGATACGAGAGAGAGAGGAATGGAATACCTATAATTCGTAGCCACTTCATAAAGCTGCAAAATGTCATTGAAGTAATTCTTGGGGTGTATCGGGTAACCGCAGTATTTACTAACTTGTCTTGCTTGAGGATATTGTTATGTCTACATCCGTAGAAGCTTCTAACCGGAAAGTGGTTCAGCAGTTTAATACGCACCACGATGCCATCCTACCGCTTTCATTTTGATACTTTATATTAACAATGTATTACTATTATAATATTGCTTAAAATCTTTAAGTAATGTTTGCTTATAAAACTTATTCCTCATTTACATTCCCTATAACGCTTGCATACCAGAGTTCGTAGATGTGGTTTAAGTAACTACTCTATTATGCGCATGCGTGTGTACATACAGTACATACATACTACGCATCTAAGACAATGTACAAACAGAAGAATAACTATCAATTCTCGGGCCAACACTGTTGGAATATACACTCGCATGTTAGGCTGCTTGATGACGGTCATACTTTACGTTGTACTTAATCTAGATGAATACGTATTTGCAAAAACTCTGAAAAAGACTATTCTCAAAAAGTAATTTTACTTTTTCTGCATTATTCACAATTTACTTACATGGACAGGCTTCCTATGCATTTAAAACTTCAGTTTACTCAACTAGGTCAATTTTTCACCTTTTTATAATCTGTACCTCTTCTAAATAAAATAGTAATACTAGACAATGTAATATTAATTTGTAAACCACAATAAGCCTTACTTTTCCTAAAGATCGATTCTTTATTGATGTAAAACTTTGGTGGACGCAGCGTGCGCTGATTTCACGTAATGGGCCGTAGCTCATGAAATCCGCACGATTTCATAAGTTAGGACAGCTCCTGTATGTCTCCAAATACTGCTGACACACAAACTAGTGCATATATCTGTACAGGAAACTAGTTCGGCAGGAACCTCTTCTCGCCTCTTGCCCATTGCAACATTATTATGTGTTTTAACCGATCGAACTAAAGAATATAAAATTTAATATGGGAGCAGCTGTAGCTGTTCCAGCTTGACATTATGATGGAACTCCACGCCTGCCAACTTCCGTGGATACCCGGGGTCTAGAGCTAAATAGGGACCGCTTATGTTTTCAACCCCGGTAGGATACGAGAGCACGAAGTAATCTCACTATAGGTGGCTTTGTGCAAAGAAATTAGGGTTAGGATTCAAGTTAGGATTAGGATTAAGTCTACCCGACGGTGACCTCTTCGAGGCAGTCGTGTTTCGACGCAAATTTGTCTAAGTGTTCACCTAAAAGAGCATTTAATCTTTCTGGGGACCCAATGATGGGCCGATCTCCTCACAGCTGTGCCATACAGTGGCAGAATAACGGCAGAAAACATGTCTGGGCTTTTAGGTAGCACCCGCGCTGCCAGTATGGTGAATAATTTCATAAGTGACCTGGTTAGTCGAACACCTCCCTCGGACTTTGGTCTTCAGGGCACCTTAGTGTGAGCAATGGATTCTAGTGAGTGGAACGGTAAATAGTAACATAATAGGATAAAATCAATTGCTTTGTTATTGACCGAGAAATTCAAGAGAAAACTTTTGAGACTACGCGTTCTTGTGAAGTGCTTCCATTAATGTTATTTATCACACACCATTTAGGGCGTTTTGAGTGACGCGTGCCAGTGATTGAACACCAGGCCGATCAGACTTAATTCATTCAATGCAGACATGAATCTGCAATGTCCAAAATCAACTCTCAGCTGTATGCTGAGTCCTGATGAGTAGTAATTCGTAGTTTTTAGGTCGGAATTCACCCTGTCACCATACAAACGAGGCCACAGTTGGAGCATGCACAATGTTAATCGACCAGAGTTGAATAACCTACCTTTCTTTTCCGGAGGTGGATTCGCTTCTTCACCTTCAACGCCTTCTTTATCCATCGGTTCTTCAGTTTTCGTACCAAACATGCCGTCGTCCATGTTTGCAATTAGCTCCTCATCTGGCTGCCCAGCCTCTGGTTCGATAAAATCATTCTCAGTAGATCCCAGGTCATCGTAAATAATTAGACCCAGAATGACAAGACGAAAGAATAGAACACACAGACAAACGGTTGCCATAATAAAGCAGCTGAGGCAGCGACTGTAGTTCAGTTGTATTAAATTGTTGAAACCCAGTGCATAGTTTTCTTCGGCCTTGTTCCTGGTTGCTCGCTTGCTATAGAGTTCAACGCTGGGCATTTCGGACCACACAATTAGTTCGTCAATGAGAAATCCCACCGAAAAACCCGTTATTCCCAGTGCAACAGATGCTATCGGAATTTCCAGTTTCACGAACACGAACCCTCGCCTGCTTAAAAGAGTGAGGAGACTGACGGTAATGGCAGAGATTCCAATCAGGAGGCCTGCGTGATGATAGAATGGATAACTTAATACGACCTTGTCGGGTGTAACCAGCATTCGACCACCCAACCCCAGCACGAGAGCAAATAACCCGGCGGCGAAAAGAATCCAATTCTCCAAAATGTCCAGGTAGACGTAATATCCTGCTCCAACTGCAACCATCTCATTGCGTGTTTGACAGCGCAATTGACAGCATAGACATAAATCAATAAATGTCAAAATAACTACCTTGAACTTGAAGTGAAGGTCACTTGCTGTTCGCTGACTGACAAGTTTAAAATATCCGGGCCGGCACTGCAAGCTGCGCTTGATTCAAGCAGTATTAAATCTTAGCTGTCCAGAGAATATGGATTTCTTGTCGACTACAGGACATTGCCCGCATGAAATTGGTGAACGGAATAAGAAAATTTGCAGTAAGGATATATTTTTAGAAATTTCGTTGGACGTTACAGATTGATAAAAAGGTTACTGGGAGAGCAATTTTCATGAAGTAAGAAGCAGACATGGACAATACATCTCAAACGCGGTCCTGTCGGTGTTTGAATGGTTTCTTTGCCGGCTGAGCAATGGGATCCTCCTTTTGTGTTAACTCCACCTACAAAAAAGAAATGATTCTCATTCTACCTAAGAAAAATTAAGGTAAAGACCACTCAGGTAACCTGCACAGTTTTCAGGGTCATCTATATGACAACGTAGGAGCTTACCTTACTTCTCCGATTGTAAAAAAGTAGACCGAAAACTTCACAGCTGAATGAACTCAATTCATATTTATACCGCTATGAGTATATAGGCAAAACAATTTAAAACTCACCATATGTCGCCAATTAAGTAAAGTTATTTGGTGAATTATCCAGAGAGTTACTCAAATATGTCCTGAAAATATATTTTTGCATCGGAGACATCCTCATCAATACAGTAAGTTAGAAAGTTATTAAAGGTATTCATTCTTGATCAATTAAGCAGTCTGGAAGTTAATGCTGAACCACAGTTATTGTTGTTATAACATAGACAACTGATCCTCTGCCTAAATGCTTATCACGCACTCCATCTGCTGAAGCGTCGTAAACCTAAACTAGGCTTAGTAAACATGCTATTTGTTAAAAAGGCCACTTATGAAGTTTCGAAAACATGTATGAAGGAGAAAAGTTGACAGGGGGATGAGATCAGGGGCCACACTGAGGAACCACAAGCCAGTGGTCCTTATAGTACAGGAACCATGGTAATAGGGATTTTATGAGTGGTGTATATGAGAAACGTAAGGCCAAACCTGTGTCTGTCCCCCAGTGTAGGGAATTGGCTCTGAAAAGAAACCACACTTCCGTGCTTTTTTCAACGAAAATTGATGTCTCACGAAAACTAACACGCTAAGGGAAAACAATCGTTGCAGTATTGCCAAAAAAATAAATAACCAAGTGCGACTGCATTGTCTCTTCCTAGCCACCAACCTCTACCTTTATCCTAACGGAAACCTTAACCCTAATTCGTTTTCCCTAACCCAATCCCTACCCCCTAACAACAATCAACCACTCGAAACAAACTCAGGACCCATTGTGGCAGCCACAAGGGCCGACACCCCTCCCTCACTTCTAAGACTAAACCTAAGTCCGCAGCCCATAAAATGAATTCGGATCTGCAAAGAAAAACAGCTTTCGTGCTTTTTACCACCAATTGATTTTGCGGACACAAACACACCTACCGAAAACAGTTTCAGTAGCCAGACAAAAGCGAAATAAATAAGTGCTACCGCGCTGTCACCACCGGTATGTCAAACAACATACAATTTAGGCTATCAGTCTGCAATTCCGGACTTGTTTCCGAGTTCGCCACCAGAGATATGTGAAAGAAAACAAAATAAGCTCTTCAAATGGGAAAACATACCTTCCTAATATAAAAAGTAATGGCCTGTCACTCATTATGGACTTGAAAACCCCCCTTACACTTGCAGCCATAGCCTACGAACTCGTTGAGAAGGATTTACAGACTGCGCACGAACATCGACCTGTAAAAGTTAGAAAATTGATTCTTGAAGGAATATGGGGTTGTATTTTGGCGCTAAATGTTGCAGCTGTAAATAGAAATGATGAGTCCGTATCAATTGGGACTATTGATCTTATCTATTCGACGTTAAATCTGCGAAAGCATAAAATACGGAGTGAGAGCTCCTGTTCGTTGATTTTTTGGCTAACAGATACTCAAATGACAAAATTGAGAAAATAGTCTACACGAAAACTGCAAACAAGTACAAATCCACATTCTAATGCATAGTTTAAATCGTACGGGTGCTCTCCAATGGAAAGTAATTAGACATTACAATAAGAGTGAAAGAGAACCATTACCTGTACAACCAGAAAGACAACTCTGAACAACTAGCATTAAATATCTGATAGCTCATAGTTGACAACTAAATCATGACGATGACAAAATGGATCACCACCTAAAGAAAACATCGCCTTATCTCTGTGCTCCATGATATTACTGCAGTTGTTAAACGTGCGATTTTTTCATCGAAATTGCAGCAGTCAACTTTTATGCTTGCATAAGCAACTCAGCTGCATCTGATTACTCAAAATTCAAAAAATAGCTTGCCAAAAAGTATACTATTAATTTTGAAATCGAATGCACAGGGTCAAGGGGAGGGCTTCACGACGAAAGGAAATGCGAACAGTTTGTCCGCTGTACTCTGGAGTGGCCTTATATTAACTTTCTGTTTATGGCACAACTGTCATAAGCAGTGTGAAGAAAGCTGGTTTTACTTACGTAATCGTTTTTGGACTTTCTGTAGCTCATTTGTCTGTATCTAACTTTGAGCATGTGTTCAACCGTAAAGGCGGGGTTGTTCGTTTTGCGGCCTTCTTCTGTTCTATGTACGATCTGTACTGTTCTATGCTCGCCTCAAGCTGAGTTTGCATATGCGGAAGTGCTTTGGCCAGGTCCTAAAATAGCCGAAAAATATTAGAGACGGCTTTTTCACCTACCATTTCAGTAATTCAACAATTTCGTACACTATCAGTTCATCGAGATATGATAGATATAAAAAGTTGAATAAGTTTGCGCCGGAAACCGACCAACCGCTGCATCTGTTTAAGTAGACAATTATCTACGAATTCTGAGGGGATCAGAATTCGCATAAGGAATTCCAATCTTTGTACAGAAAAGATTCCTTTCCCACATTTCCAGTGACTACATCGCAAAACTGACATTACGTTTCTGCTGACTGGTTGATGTAAAATATTTAGTGAATATATGTTCTCGGCATTCACGAGGACGCCAGTAAATGTCCTCTATTCAATTGCCATCTCTTATAAATCCCCACAATCCGATACACCGCTAATCTGCTAATATTTCATCTGCCCACTGCGTATGAAGCGCTCGACACAACCTCCTTGAACTCTGGAAAACACAGAGCATTCTTATCCACAGCACCGAATTTTTAATGCCCTCATTACGTCAATCAACGTTCACGCTCATCATGCTACACTATATCATCACTATAACGATAACGGAAGGGAAAACAGGTAAAAATAAACCAAAATAAACCAAATAAACCAAAAATAAACCAATGCTGATGAGCCAGAGAAAGGTTTAAGCTTTCTAAAATGTTGTTTGGATCGATTGTGGATTTAATCGTGGTGGGTGACAGCAGACAACGTTTGTTGCACAGTCAGGCTGTTGATAAAATAGCTTCGAAGATCTCTGGTAGATTTCTTCTTAAAATAAGAGACTTTACCCAACGTCCCATATTATTTACAAAATGGACATGAGTTAATCAAAAATGAAAAATGGACGATGAAAAATGAAATGAAATGAAAATGAAATGAAAATGAAAATGAAAAATGAACAGATCTTATTACAAGGAAGCTCTGCACCTGGCAGTGCCTCCCATTCAACCAGAATAAATGTAGCTTCATGCGCTCAAAGTACATGAACGAGCCGTTTACCTTATGAAACGATTACCAAAAACACTTGAACTGTAGACAGTTGAAATAGCAGAAGACGGATCATAGTTAGTAAAGAAGTTTGATAACAATATGATGCAAATTTTTAAAATAGCGGTTGATTTTACGCGTAAAAATTTCTCAAGCATATGAAAATTGCCAAGTCTTTTCTTTCTCCAAATACGAACGTTTTGGATTTGCCTCACACTAGGCTGATGCATTAGCTTAACACAACTTTAACTGACCTGCATTAAGAATACGGCTAAACTTCTTTGAAGACCCATTTCTGCCACATCAGCCTTCCTTGTCTTTGTCGGCATTGTCAATCTACTACTACTACTACTACTACTTACGCTACCACTACTACTACTACTACTGCTACTACTACTACTACTACTACTACTACTACTACTACTACTACTACTCACTTACTACTACTACTACTACTACTACTACTACCACTACTACTACCACTACTACTACTACTACTACTACTTCTACTACTACTACTACTACTTCACTACTTCTACCACTACTGGCAAATCACTACTACTACTAGCAACTAGCCGCTGTACGAGCTGCCGGTGGACTCGATAATGAGCCCCAAGACAGATCGGGACGAGTGAGTTCCGTTAACAATCGGCAAGCGATTAATCAACCTTTTCTTGTCATTAATCTGGAGAGGAAGTCAACAACTGCCACCCTCATCTCATTTGTTACTCTCGGCGGTGATTGATTATTCAGTAGAGAAGTCATGCGGTTGATTTCGCAAAGACTTTTTATAACTTCGGCAACTCTAGTTAATTCTAGATTGATTTCTTGATGAAATCCTGCTCAGCCAGTGGATCCAAATTGCTGGATTCCATACCTTGCGGTAGGCTGGACGGGTAACGTGCCTCGCGTGATTATACCCAAGGCTCCCAGTGCAGTCCGTAGCTCAAGTGGTTAGAGCGCTGACACTAGTGATGCCTGCCCTTTACTGTCGTGGGTTGGAATCTCACCTAGGTGGCTTAGATTTTTCCCAGTTGAATCAAATGAACTATTTAACGATCGAAAAGGCGTCGAAGTATGACGCCCTGGAACTTCGGTCCAGTTAAAAAGGCCGACAGTGACAGGTTTTCTAAATTCAAGGTCAGGAAGAGAGTGTCGTATTTTCTGCAACATAGAGTTTACAAGCGGCCCAGCAGGCAGTGCCAGCAATACCCCAACCAGATCGAGCGCCAGGCTTTGAAGTTGCTTTTGACAGCGTGAGGTGTTGGTGTGCGCCTGCCACGTCCGACTGCGACCAATAATTGAGAGGTAAATATCGATCGAAATCATTGTGTTGGCAAGCCGAAGGCTGAATCACGTGACGCCAGCAGTTAACCGAAAAAGGAGTTCGGTCACTGGCGCCGTGCGGAGTAAACCACTACCCATCGCAATTATTCAACTTCGAACCGAGTGACAAATATCACATATTTGGACTTGACCTCATGATAACTCGTCCTTACTTTAGTCAGCAGACCTATTTTGTGTCTTCCTTTCTCCAGTAGTCTGTTGAGATACACGTATACGACAAGGCAAATAATTGGGGAAAAAGGTGGTAACGCGTACTTTGCAAAAGCTCGTGCCTTCTAATTTCGCATAAGTTCTGGCGAGATATTTACCATTTTCAGATTTTTGAGAATCAAAAATAAAAGGCGGACAACGAAATGGAGGAAGACTAAGCAAGAGACAAGCAGATCAGTAGCCATCAGCCAGGCAAGTTTAAACAAAGCATCACTACAAAAACGAGCTGCAGACCCTGTGTGGAGCTCAGGTAGCAACAATGAGACGTGTACTAATATACGCAGTTCTCATTAGCTAACTCTGCATGAATCTTTTCAAGGTCATCCGCCATCCCCGTAGCTGATCCTCTTTCTGTGACGCTGGAAAGCAAACGCTGAAGCACACAGGTGACATTCTTAATGTTTTGGAAGCCATTTTTCAGCTTCGCATTTCCCCGATTGAGAGGCCTGGTGACGAAGGGCTGCACCTGTAGATTCTGTAAGTAAGCATTTACGTTTGTAGAGTTTTTGCACTAGTGCGGTATTGTAAATCATAGTAACAGGAGACCCCTACCGAAATTCATTTTCACAGATACACGCCAGTTATCAAAGTGTCCTGGACAAGTGTAAGCGTAATTCATTTTAAAAATAATTCTCACGTTTTCACAAATCACCTGAACCCTAGGTTCTTTTTACTCATTTTAAGAACAGAGGTTTTCCAGATGCGCCTAACTTAATAGTTTTATAATCTGCTAAACAAAGTTCTTACGTAAGTCTTATCTACAGTCTGCTCAGGAGTAAAATTAGTAGGAAAAAGTGCTTTAGAAACCGGTGTCTATGTGAGCATGTTATTCAACCACATAAAGTAAGGCAGCAATGAACTAGGAATAATCCATACAAAAAAATTCCTTTAAGTACAGCAGACGTGCTATCTCAAGTAATATTGTCCGAAATGTTAGAATGTGTTTTCGATTAAAACAATTGTTAAATTAGGACTGTAGTAAGAATTATTACACAGAATAAACTCAAGATATTTCAGTCACGCCAAAATGTGGCTTTTCAACGTTTTTAGGACTCCTTCAATAATTGTACTCTGAAAAAATGGCTACTTTATTAGTACAAATTTTTCGTTTAACTTTAGCCAATGCCATACCTTCAAGACATTATTATGGAGAACGGTACATAACTATTTTTCATTGTAATCATTTGGCAGAAGTTGACATTTTGAAACATCTTATACGGGATGAATTTTGGTTTATGAAAACATTTCGATGCCTGCATAATTTTGAGCCCGATCTATTCTTACGCTTGGGTTTGGGATTTTCAAAATTACAACCTGTCTATTTTCCGTGCAAGGAAATTCCTAAATTCCTTTGCACTCAAGAGAAAGACTTTGCATAGAACCCAGTAAGGTTTGCAGGATTAAGTTGCATGCCTGAGAAGGAGCAGTACTATATGGTCGGATAAAATGCTTTTCAAAATGAACATCACACGGTCTTAAAAATTCTCACAATTGGAAATTTATTGAAAACCGAAAACTACCCCTTATCCAATAGAGCATTTGGAAAAGCCTAACGTGCTACCAAATTGTAAATGAAAAATAGTTTTTCAAGTTTTTAAAAACAGCGGTTTTAATCTTTAAGGGCATAGAAAAGCAATGAAAAAGATGCGTACTAAAGAAACAGTCATTTTGTGCGAGTGGAGGTTTTTTAGGTGGCTGCAATGTAGCTTTTTTCAAGGCCAGCATCCGGACGTGAATGCAATGTCTTAGGATCTGGCTGCTCGTTAATAAATTTTAGAAACTATCTTTCTGTATTTCTTCGCATTGAAAAACAAATTTTGAGAATTATGGTTTGCATGTCAGCACCTGGCACAGTTAGTTAGGGCCATAAAAAGATACGATGGTGTATGTTTGAGATATTCCAGGTGGCTGCCAATTCAACAGTGGATAGCAAAATGCAGCCGTCAAATGAAGACATGGTTTTAGACAACCTAGTTTTAAGATCATGTTGCGGTTTCCTCATTGTGACTGACATCGTCCTGACGCCTTGCCGGTTTACCGCTTCTGTCGCTTTTCAACTCAACCATGGCATGCAGCACCGTGATACCGTTTAGGGTCTTTAATGACTGGTCAAGTCGAAAAGTAGTCGTCTCACGCTCACACTTCCAACAACAGGGAAGACTGACGGTTGGTTTTATTGAATTTTGCTGTTATTTCCCTCGGCTCTCCCAACCTCACTAGAGCTTGTCCTACCCACGTTTTCGACCTTTTGAACAGAGAATTTGCCCTTTGGCGGCTCATCCCACTGCTGCACAAACTATCTAGTCGCATTGACTGTCGGGGACCCATTGACGAGTCGAACCCTCTTAGCTGTGCCATGTAGCGGCAGAATATCGCCGAAACACGTGTCTGGACTTTGAGCTAGCACCTGTGCTGATAGCATTGTCCATAATTTCGTAAGTTATAGTGCTGACAGCTTGTTGTCTACTGTGAATATTAAGCGGATACCCCAAAGTGGCTGGTGGGCTACGGCCCAAATATTCATATAAAAAATTTTGGTCTGTCCCTGTTGACCCTCGATTATCCTGATCTGCTTTTAAATTAAAAAGTAATTTCAAAGGAAATTAAAAAGTTACAATTTTCAGCATGCAATAAGAGTAGGGTCTATGTTGTAAAAATTAAGCTGGTCTTATGATAAAGTAGACAACTCGAGGAAACCAAGCTCTACCATTGCCAGGGGTAAAAAATATCGAAATGCATCTGGTAGATTTAAAATGTTTGCTGCCGACGAGTGAGAACCTGGTCTTGCCTGAATCTATCTTTGTGCAAAATACTCTTCAGCATGCACTTAGTCACTTTTAAATACGAATGTTTTAATACGAATAAATGCGTACTAGAAATGTTTTCCGAAGAACTTTTTGCGCGTACGTAAGCCAATATCAGCCGAACGATGAGTGTTTACACATTATACACTGTATAATGTGTGTATATGTGTACTGCCTTTAGAGTTTTTTTAAAAATAATCCAATACTTTTAAAACTATGAAGTTTCCAGAAAAAATATGTAATATGTAAATAATAAATATGTAAATTATGCATCAAAATGCAGATGACGACAACAAAAACGTTCTTGTGTGTCTTTTCAAAAAAAGTGGTGACAGGTGTGTAACGCTGCACAAAATGGAATAAAAAATGATTAAAACTGGATACTACAAGAAATGCTTGGTTAGAGCTCTCCTATCGCGAGGCTTTCAGTAGAGAACCGATAACGAATTTATATTTCTTTAAACATTTTCCGTATATTATATTGGCCTTTGGTCATGCGTTGACCTACGCTCAGCATACGCACGCTGAAAGCGATGATTCTCCCAGGGAAAAAATGCTAAGCCATTGTTGATTCTGTAAATTGGTTTCTATTGAACCATGATGCGCGTTCAGTGAAAGGTATATTACAGGGTTATTGCTTGAGCACTTCAATTCTAAAAAGACTTATTCATAATTTAGTTCAGCAGTCTGCATAAGTATGTGTTGGAAAAACCCTATTCAGCGTTGGAGTATAGCGTAGACGTTTTACCACCAGCATTATTCTGCCAGATTGGCTGTCAAAGTGCTTCGCCTGCGACATACCATTCGAGTAGTTTGCCATATCCCTGCCAAACCAGGAATGCCACTAATAAAATCGAAGTCTTGGTAGGCTTTTCTTTTCATCTGGAAATTCGCTTAACAAGCAATTTGCAAAATAATTTCCAGGTTAGTAACTAGGTGTAAGACAGAACAAAGCTATGCTGCATGCGGTAGATGAAAGCTTAACTACCAGTTACAGGTCACACTCGTCCCATTCGGCCTTGGGGCTCACTCTTGTGCCAACTGGAGTTGGGTATAGCTGGCTGATGATGGGTTATAAGCCAGAAATAACCATTTTAATTTCCTTGGTTTTTGTGTTTACTGTTCGTATGATTGAGTTATCTTTTGCTTGCGTGTGGAAATATGTATCTGCATTACAAAGGGTAACCTTGCGCCAAATTCCAGCTAGCCAGAAGCAGGGTTTATTGAAGAGTTAGTCCCAACGAGTGTCAGGCTTACGGGGCTTATTTTTCGAATTGAAGGTTATGATTTTTGTGACAAGTAATTTTAGGGTTACAGATTTAGTGTAAGTATAAGGTAAAAGGCTTAATGTTTTGAATTAAGTGCTAGACCGTTTATAGTACTGGGCATCCATATCCACCTCTCCGACCATATATTTTAGAAAAACACAAACGCAAACCGAATCCGATGGTGGCACTTCATCAATGACGTGAAGGGCATCGGGTGTGCCTGCCCCAGCAGTCAGCGATGCATCCTGAGTACCTTCAAGTGTCTCGCTTACAGGTCTGTCCTGGACTCCGCTTCGCTCGGCTCTTCCTTCTTCTCGCTGGCGATGGCTGGATATTCTGGAACAAAAGTCAGCCAGGCACGATGTGCGTATGTACATTTTAACTAGTTTACTGTATGTAGTACTGTGCATAAATAATTTGTCGCACCAGCCACCACCCAGGGCGGAATACCGATCTCGAATCAATTTCAACGGTGCTGAACTCAAAACGTGAAACCTTTCGCTTATCTTAGAAGCTAACATGCCGCAACACGAGAATCGATGAGACGAGGTTGTCCATCTCCAAAGCTAGTCAGGCCTTCGGCCGGCTGCAGGCCTGAAATGTGGTGCATTGCCACGTTATTTACCTGAACACCAAACTGAAGATGTATTAAGGCCGTCGTCTTGACGACACTCTTTACGGAGCGCAACCTGACCGTCTACTCGAACCGCTTCAGGAAGTTAAATCACTTCATATCAGCTGCCTCAGCAGAATACTGGAAGCTGAGATGGCAAGACAGGATCCCCCGGACACGGGAAGTCCTGAGTGGACCGGAATCGTCAGCATCCACGTCATGCTGAGGCAAGTAACTGCGATGGAGCAGCCACATGGTAAGAATGGACGATAAGCGACAACCCAAACGACTTTTCACGGAGATGTCGCTACGGGTTCTCACCAGCAGAGTGGTCAAAACGACGCCAAGGACACTGAAGAAATCCGCTGAAGCAACTCGCAAATCAACCCGGCGACCTGAGGAGGACCTCGCCTGCAGCACCCCGCATGGAGAAGATCCGTGAAGAATGGTTCAGCAATCGGCGAGGCCAACCGGATCGCCGCCGCCAAGGCCAAAAGAGCGGCACCGAAACGTCACCAGCGCAGACCAACACGCTCGATATCCCAGGCCCTGCCAACATGTTCTCCAGTATGTCAACGCATCTTCCGCGCGAATCGGCCTGGTTGGGATACCGGACGCAATGCACCAACAACTGACACCCAATTTCTACGTCAAATTCTGCCATCCCTCCTTCTGACTCCCCACCCTCACCTCTGGCATCAATTCCATTACTCCCACCCATCATAGAGACCACATCCCTTCCCCGTCACCGCCTGTTACCCCCCAGCCAACCGCAACCACCGCCTTCTGGCTCACTACCACCACCACCATCATCGATGGGAATCTCTCCTAAGCTGTCCCCAATGTGACCACGCCGCATTCACCTCACGCATCGGCCTGGTAGGTCACTTTGCGAATCCGTCATACAGGATTCAGTGAGCCAGTACCCGGATACCAACACACAGCAGAGATCGCCGGGCCTCTACTGCTCCTCTCAATTCTCGTCCCGCGCATTCACTCTCATCGCATGGGCTTTTTTCGGTCATATGCGCATCCATGACAGCGGGATACACATCACAATGCCGACAACACCGATAACCATGCACACCTTCCGCCCTGCCATTCTTAGCGCCACTGCTACCCCCACTACCATGAATGACATCCCCAGCCTCTACTGATTTCTCCTGCCCACACTCAGCCTGCAAAGTTCAACTCACGCATCGGCCTTGATCGGTCACCTGCGAATCCATCGTACCGAGGCCGGTAAACCAGTGCCTGGGCTCCGGACATACATTCGATGCGCCCGCCTTCACTGCCCTCACTGCTCCCACACATTGGGTAAACATCACTTGGGCATATTTGGACACATACGCCTCCACGAAACCTGCGTTAAAACCAACGGAGGCTAAGCTACATCAGCGCACATTACCGACAACACCCTCAAAAATCACTCACTTTACCAGATTATATCACGGTTTCTTAGAAACCATGGCTGGGAAGGCTGCCAATCTGACGCTTCCACCAGACCACGCCATCGGCTCAGTTTATGTGCTATGTGTGTCGAGTGGCTGACCAGTGGACTGGAAGTCAGACGGCGATGGCTCCTCCATATCCCCTGAGTAAGTAAATCTTGGTTTTTGATTTATGGGGGCCAGGTCGTGCTGTGGCGCGCGAAGTCGGGTACGCCGATCCGTCAGTCTCATGCGGGCTTCACTACACATCATCAGGCAACTGATCGGCTCTGACAGTGGTCTGATGGTGGGGTGGGGGAGAGAGTGAGCGACAGCCCAGCGCATTTTCCTCACTCATAAAACAAATCTGACGTGCTTGAAATTATCCTGGTGCACCAGAGCCGTGGCTGGAAGGCTGCCAACCGACTGAATAACTTCGACCGCCTGGTCAGCCCAATGGTGTGCTCTTCATGTGTAGTGGCTGACCGGCGGACTGAGAGTCCGGGCTGCAATGGCTCCTTCTTAATGTGGCCTTTATGGCACTCTACCCATGATCCGAGCCAGGTGTGGTGGTACGCCGAGTGGGCTACCCGGCCACGCCAGCCATCTGCGCCCCTCTTCCATCTCCGGTCTTCTGGCCCGTGCGTGAGACCGGGCTCAGGTGGGGGAGGAGAAGAGTGTTCGGCAACGTTAAGTGCTGCGATTGGAAGGCTGCCAACTGAAAATTACACCTTCAGACCTCGCAGTTAGTCCAATGTGTGTTGTGTGGAGGGCTGACTCGTGATCTGGAGAGTCAAGGTTGCGATGGCTCTTTCTTAACGTGACCTCTGGCTATCTCACACAAGTGAGATTTTGCCGTCTAACCCCCTGTTGTGTGAAAATCCTGGTGCTCGTAGTGGGGCCAGGTGTACATGTAGTACACGTAGACGAGGTCACCAGCAGCTGCGCCCACTTCCGCATCAGACAACTGACCGCCTCGGACAGCGGTTTGACTGCGGGGGGTGGGAGGAGACAGTGAGGTTGACAGCTCAGCGCATTTTTCTCACTATAAACAATCCGACGCGTTTGAAACTATCACGATGCGCTAAAAAGCCATGGCTTGGAAGGTTGCCAGACCGACTGAATATCTCAGACCGCCTGGTCAGCCCAATCGTGTGTTTCTGTGTGTAGTGGCTGACCGGCGAAATGAGAGTCAGGCTGCAATGGCTCCTTCTTAATGTAGCCTTTATGGCACTCTCACTCCGTGGGATCCGAGCCAGGTGTGGTGGTACGCCCAGGGGCGGCTCAGGCTGCGCCAGCCACCTGCGTCCTCTCCCACCTCCGGTCTTCTTGACTCTGTCATGACACCTGGTTCAGGTGGGGGAGGAGGAGAGAGTGTGGTAGCTGCAGCGCAAGGCTACTATCACTTAAAAACTAATTCACGCGCAAGTCACTGTCCCTGCACCACCCTTCCGTGGAGCATACGGTGGACATCGTCAAAATCAACGGTTGAACTATCGTGTGTGTGTGTGTAAGGTTTGAGGTTATTTGGTCTATTTTTCAGCACCTTTATGCTATCCTGTGGCCCAGTTTCTCTAATTCCAATTTCAGTATCATACACTGGGCTCTTTGCCTCAAAAAGCTACCAGATTTCTTCAAACCTTTTAATGTGTATCGTATATCTTCATTCAAAAGCATGTAGGTTAAATACCTTTTAAAAAGCTGCACCCTATGATTGAACAAAATAGAGGTCCAAACAAGGGTTGGAAGGAGGATCGTTGCATTCTGTCTTATGTATACGTCCAGTCTAACTCTGTGAGTATTCCCTTATTTGCGTTCCATTAATTGAGACATTGAGGTGTTTTCATGTATAAAAGAGTACAGACGGGACATGTGAAATATAATAGTTTCATTCGAAATTGGTAAAGTTTTCAAAGTTTTCCCGTGTACCTCGGATCACAGAAAATGTGGTTTTGACGAAGATTTTTGAAATTTCTTAAGCTAAAGTGTTTATTTTATGAGATCTATCTTTGGCGACATTACATAATTGTCTCAATATGAAGCAAATATGTATTTCTATTATCTTAACGCCCGGAGTAATCTTGGTCCTGATTCGTAGTCGACTCCACTGATTTGATGACTCGTGCTGATCGAGATTTATCAAAGCATCTACAAACACTCGTCAAGCATTATGTGCGAAATTATGGGACATTACATAACTGCTCTGGACCATCTGAGGTCAGAAATGCTCTGGAAAGACTCTGTTTAATTCAGTTCTAGCAAGATATGGACGCCTTTTTCTTTCCTGTTTGTGAAATCTGCAGATATGACATAAATTGACTTTGTTAGTAAAACCTTTACTTCCGCTTACTTCTTGACCAGATGGGCTGAAGCTTAAAGACAGCTGGTAAACCAGAAGGAGCAAACGGTGAGATAATCTGATATGAGCAATTTCATGGCGGAGCTGTTTCAATAACATCACAGACAACGTCCCTTTGAAAACCTGTATTGTTTACATGCCGGTTTGTCGTATACATCTTGTATCGTACTCAGTAACAATGTAAACTATACAAATGATATTATGTTTACAAATTAGAAGT
>WEDG01010817.1:0-27678 GCA_017591395.1 Schistocephalus solidus | reverse complement strand
TATCGCTCACTGTCCTTCAGAGTAATTGGTCGTTACGCGTTATAATCACGAACAACTTGTTGAATATCAGAGTAAAAGGGGAACTATCCACATGTTATTCATACCAGCCAACTTAGTAGAAAAAAATCAGTCACTTGGTCGCGACTTGACCTGTTATTCAATTTTTGGACAGTGCTGTCCGAAAATGCAAAATGGGAGTGAAGTGTCCTATTGTAAGACATAATATCAAAGTTGGTTACGAGCAGGAAACGGACACGAGGTGTGCAGTTTCCGGGTAGACGGGGTAGAGTACGGAATAGGCTTATCAGGGGTAAGCGGAGGCGGAATAAATCGCAAGAGGTACCGTGAAGGGCTTAGAAGGCTTACCTGTTGTGGCAGGCAAAATAGGCTCGGTATAGCCCACCTCCAAGTGATTGACGAAGGCCACGACGGTCCAATCGCCATGGGCGATATTGAACTGTTTTCACGTCAGCGGTAGGACTCAAAATGGTCTGCTCTAAGGCCGATGAAATGGGCTTCACACCCTATCTATGCGAAGAAATACAAAAACACACGTAAGCACCTAAGAGTTAATGTACGATTCATTTTTTGAAGCGTATGGAGGTAGGGTTCGGAGTTTAGTCCTTGCTTGAGACAACCTTTGGACATAATCTGTAAGATCCCGATCGGCTAATCTTTGACTATCCGAAAAACACCCGAATTCCGTAGGTTAGCGCTGTAAACAGATTCGGCAGCTGAGCACCTTAATTCAGAATTGAACGCGATACGGATACAAGCATTATCAAAGGCAGATGTTTAGTTCAATGAATGGGTTTGTCATGGGTACGGCGCAATGCTTCCTGTTGACAGTGGAAACGTTTGACTAGCCAATTGGATGAGGGATTGTAGAACGCAGTGCGTATGCCAGAACATCCATGGAGGTCAGTGAGCTTGATAAACGTCTAGATTCAAACTGATGGCCTCGGGCTCTGACAATAATTGAGATAACACCATAATGGAAGATTCAATCTGCCGAAAAGTGCGAGCAACAATGTTTACAACTTCATTTTTAGCGTGATTGGCGATGGGAAACAGCGTAAATCGGTCAATGGAGGAAGTAAATGATTGCAACCACTGATTTTGACAAAGTTCTTACCTGATATATGTGCAAATGTGCAAAACGTGTGTCAGAGGCAAGAAGGGTGTCGATTAGGGCCTTCTGACAGGGCATCCACTGGCGGATATCGGCTTTCATGCTGGGCCAGACAAAACGGTCGCTAACGAAACACGGGATAATCTAGATGTCAGGATGAGCATACGTGTGCGACTCGGTGAAAACATCTCGTCTCATCTCGGTTGATACTACAGGTCGAGCTGAATCACGTGATAGGTCACACAAGATGCTATCAGAAGTGGGGGACAGGGGAATGGCTATAACAAGTTGAGGAGGATGTCAATTTGGTAGAGTAGAAGGTCAAGGGTTGAATTCCTACGAAATTCTGTTGCTGAAGTCCTGCACTTATGGCGCAATTGGACTCGTCATTAACAATGGAGAGCAGGGCATCAGGTAGAGTGTGAGAAAGTGCAGAAGCATCCAGCTGTGGCAGGAAAAGTAAACTCGTGAAAGTTTCCGCATAAAAGGTTAGCGATGGCTAACATATATTGAGCGACGTGAGGGATGAAACGTCAGTAAACATTACTAAGGTCTAGATTGCTTAGCAAATCCTGCTTGGGCAGTCAGCTTTCTGTCTCATAACTGGTGGATTCCATTTGTTGCAGAAGCTGGGCGAGTAACTTGACCCAAATGTGTGTATACACCAGGCTCTTGGCGGGGGCCTCGTACCTCGGTTGGCGTCAACGTCGGTTGCACTAAAGCCTTCTGCTTGCTGGCTTGGTTTAGAATCCCCCCGAGGACTTAGTGGAAGAATTTGACTAAATGCATTGTTGCACCGACTAGGCTAAAGGAAAAATCATGGATATTGGGAAGCAGATGTCTGTCGGGGACAGTGATGTTGTTCAGTTGTCGGTAATCCCCGTGCAGACGCCAGTCAGTGAGCGACATTTTGCAAACCATATGCAGAAGAGCAGCCCCTGTAGTAGTGGGGGCCACAATTCACCTTGCTCTGTCACATGACTAAATGCAGCCCTAGAGATAGCTAACTTATCGGCGGCTAGACGATAAGGACGTCTAAAAGCAGGTGATCCAGTAGTTGAAATATAGTGACGTTTGGATAAAACCCTGGTCCACTGGGCGTGAACCAGCCTGGTGTGTCAGCCGTATTCGAACTCTAGCCTCCGTCAGCCCCTCTGCCCCACCCACCTCCGGTCTTCTTGACTCAGTCATGATACCGGGCCCAAGTGTGTGAGGATGAGAGATTTTAGTAGATACAACCCAAGTTTACTATCAGTATACACTTATTCACGCACAATTCACCATCCCGGTGCCCAGTGAAACACAGGGCGCACAGTGTTGGTAACGATAATCAAAGAAACATCTGACCCCGCATAGTATCAATACGAGAACTCCCGTTCATAATTCCCAGGCTGTTGAATTTTTGATTAGTTGACAAACGGTATGGTTATGATCAGCGGGAAAAGAATCCTGAACGATAGAAGTCCATATTTTACTTCTGCATACCTTACCATGATGGGAAGCACATGTCATTACCAGACAGTTGGGCGGTGGGTCTTGACTCATTACTTCTTTTAAGTGACCTTTTAATTGCACCTGAGTGGAAAATTCACGAGGGCGTATACACTTTGAATGCGACAAGAAGACAAAGCGTTCGTTAGGTATGAGAATCTGGAAAAGGTTATTTGAGGATTTCGGTATCCTAACTTTGCGGTTGAAAGTAACACTTACTTGCATTAACAATGTCAAGTTAACATTTCAATTATTGTGCTTGTCTGGAAACAACAATTCTAAGCTGCCTGCGTCTTGCGCATATGCCAAGCACAGTCGTTCGTTGGTGGCAAAAAATAGACGAAGATGAAGCTAACCAGAAAAATTTAAAAGCATGCGTTCAACCAAGTTGAGCAAAACATAAAGAAAAAATAGTTAAATAGTTAAATCACACAACCAGTAGAAATCAGCGAGAATTTGTTGTAACAGCAAAGGAGCCAATGACATTACGGGGACCATAATGATCACACGTTAACAGATTATTCGAGAAATTTTAACTTTCTCTAGCAAAACGCAGTAACGCAACCATCAAGACAACCATCTCGTTCCGATTGCCTTCGCAAGGCGAAAAAAATATATAGAAAACAAAGCATTTCATACTATTGCATCTGAAGGACAAAGTTAAATCTGTATACGAACAAGTGGAAAGGATAAATTCAGCAAGCACGAACATTGCACGTTGTCTGAGCACCTGCATAATTCCTATTTCCGCAAATAGAAGTAAGTATGCGAGTCCCAGTATATTGTTGCCATAACGATAAATGCGCGATTGATTTGACAGTAGGCGTATTAGTCTGGGATTTCGCATTCGTAAAAGAGCTCATAACCAGAAAATAAGAGATGCAGCATGTAAACATTTATTAGTTTCGCATAAGCACGTGTATATTCTCTTTGCAACCAGAACTTCGGATGCCCATACTTGCCTCCATTCATAAAATTTTTAAATGTAATGCATTCCCCACAGCTTGTACCTGGAAGATATTCTCCATAAAATGGGCAGGTACGTTTCTTGCCCAAATTTGTTCATGACGGACTTACTCCAGAGAGCCTGTGTTAAAAAAATCTATTGAATAGAGATTTGGACAGAAAGGTTCTACCACGTTTACGTATGCAAATCATAAAGTTATCAGGCAACTAAAACCCCCTGAAATTGCAAAAGTGATGAGCTGTACTTTATGCATAATGGACAAAGTGTTCGGTATTACCATTGGTGAATGTGGTATTGATTTGCTACACTGAAAAGATATCAACTCTGGCAGGAATGAGACAGGAACTGAAAAGCTAGGCCAGAAGTAGATCAATTTTAAACCGTAGGCCAAGACAAACAAAAATGCAGCGTACAGTCTATACTCCAAGCAGATGAAGGGATAAGCACCGAAAACGCTAAATTATGTAGTCAGATTTAAGCCGGGGGATGATACACCAGCGGGTTTCGTCCCTGCTTTTGAGGCCATGCTAGTAAAAGCCAATGGAGTAAAAGAGGTTGAACAAACCATGTGCCATAAAGTTACTTCTTTATTGAAGACGCATGTGCACGGTAAAAATAAGTTGCCAGTGCAAATATAAGTAGTGAGGAACTAAACATTGGACAAGGACATAAGAGTTCTGCCAGCTGACAATGAATGAACTGCGCTGATTGGAGCGGCCCCGACGACCAATTGTCCTACAAAATTACACTTTCCTCGTGGGTCAAATCAATGCCTGGCTGGCCAACCATACTCCTAAACCGACTCGAACGCAACAATGTGGTCTCGCTAGAAGAATGCCAACAGATAAAACCAACTTAAACCGTACTTACCGGGAGGCTATGAATAGCCCAACTACAAAAGACCACTCGCTGCCTAGAAAGGCAATTCTGCTTACAAGCTAATCAGATGGATGGCGAGAAACCTAAACATTCTACGACCCTGACCAATTCGGCCTCCAAATTTGTCATCGACCTCCTGAGAATACCTGTCCGATCTGACCAAGCCATGACATAACTTAACGTGATCAACTTTTTCCTTTCTATACAGCCGTATCTCAAACACTGTGTTCTACGCAAAGTGTTCGAATAGAAGTACGTACTCAATTATCATAGAAATCACTCGGCGGTGCACAAACGTGGCTAGTTTGGGCCGCTCTCTCAAATTTAAAAAAGCACTGGGACGAGCCGGAGGGACAGACGAGTGCACGACCTACGACATCTTTGGGGCCAAACAAACAACTTAATCAGACGCTGCCTATGTTGGGTCCTAAGAACAACAAACGAGGCAGAGTCACCAATACTCTAACCGTACATAATAAAATGAGCTAGAAGCTACGGAACACAATGCCGCAGAGTTTGGCGTGGGTGTCACTTGTCGTCTGCGGACTACTATGAGTTCCACAATCATACAGATGAAGTACCGTCTACACGCAGGCGAGTAAGCGAGGCAGTTTATCGAATTCCATGCCACGACAGGCCTTGCTTCTTTAAAGGCAAAGCAGCAGGAAAACTTTGGAGAGGCAACCTGCCCTCCTAAGAAGCTACTTCAATCCTGAATGAAGAGCACCAATTTGATTTCGCAAGAACGCGAATAACAGCGTGAGTAAGGCAGGGCGGGAACGGCGGGTGTTATAGATGTCTGACATCAACTCAATAAAAATGCCCGTTGATATGCCCGCCTGCTATCAGCGCTCCTTTCATGTGGTCAAGTGGCGTGGCCCCCACCCCAGCTAAGGACGCACACGGGCCTCACGCAGCGGACCACTGCGAGTTACACGGCGTGGACCCCGCCCTGTCGCGGACACTGCTCATTCCCCTTTCATCCCTCCCTCGCTGATGATTTACACCAAAATGGTTCACTCGTATTCGTAATTTCATGGGGTCTAGTGTTGGTCCGTGGCAATGCAAGATAAGGAATGTTCCTAGGCTTTAACTTTTCTGTTAGTTCCACAACGAACTTACTCTCGAAACGGTCAAAATAGAATGCCCTACATCAGGCTTTTAGGAACTGTTTCTCCCAGTATGAACCATTGTCGGAGGGGACTTACTAAATAATCTTTTCAAGTATTACTATAGGGCGTCTTAAAGAGCTTGTAACAGTTTTAGGAACTGGAGAATATCGATCTGTTTAGGCAGAAACTGTATAACACTATGACTAGTTATTGATTCACTTAGGAGATGGTTCAAGTGTCTCTAAAAGAAAGCAAGGCGTACGGGGAATGACTACTAACCGAAATATTAGATTCATTTTACGATCTGTTTTAGAGTAAATAATTGAGACTCTACTTATAGCGCAAAGGGGAGTTCCTGAAAAGCATGCATTAAAGCAGTAGTCTATATTGGCATAAACACTAATTCTCAACCTACACACCCCATCTTTCAGCGCAAAGGCACTTTAATCAGAAGAAGTAAAAGAAAATGAAGCGATCACCGGAACATGATGTTTATTAGCCTGACGTTTCCGATTCTCTCTCGGACCCATCATCAGATTCAGTTGCAGAAGAGGGTAACTGAGGTACAAGTGGCGCTGTATGTATAGGACGTGCTTGCCAGACAACCACAGGCATAATATAGCTGGCAGTCCTCCTGTTTATCGTTGGGGTCCTAGTTGATGTGATGATTCCTTTTTGGTCGGTACCCTAGTCGTTAATGGCCATGATCTCCTCACCGTTGACGATTCCTGGCGTGACAATTACTCGGCATTTTGACTTACTGTCACCGGGTCTACTGGTCAACAGCATCCTGCCCGCGCAGCTAGCAGTTTTGCCCAAGCAAAATCACAATACAGAATATGGATCCACGAGATCATTGCACATATTAATTGAATGCGGGCCAGAGATCCATGCCTCAAGCAGGTTACGGCTCATGTGGCTGTCAGCCTTTGCAAGAATTTTGGCCTCATCAAACTTGAAGGTGTGGTCGGGTCCCGTTGTATGAGCCGTGACCTGACAGTTAATGTCTTCCCTCCCCACTGCTACCACGTGCTGGGATATTTGTGTGCGGAGTAATCTCTGTGTTTCTTCGATGTAGTTGCTTTGTCCTCAACTGCACAAGATTCGTTAACTGACTCCAGAAATTTACTGCCGAGATAGCGGGTCTTTTGGCCTCATTATTTGGCGCCTGATAGTTGCTTCTGGTCGATATGCAGCTCCAACTCCGAAAGGTGTGAGAAGTTGGTTAACGGCTTCCGATACGTTCTTCACGTACGGTAGCGCTTATCAAAATTTCGAGCTGGTGTGGTTCGATCTCTCGCCTTGGTTGCGCATGTAACTTTCGACAAAGTTGTGCGGGTAGCCGTTTGCTCTGAACACCCGTCGAAGGTAATGCAATTCGTCAACCTTGCTGTCTGATTCGCTGCAGTGTGTCGTACCACGCTGCTATAGTGCCCGTACGCAACTGCGCTTGTGACTGATTGGGTGGTTGCTGTTGAAGCTCAGTACTTGCGTCGTATTTGTTGCTTTCCTGAATACTTTAGTTTTAAGGCCACCCCAATCTTTGCGGCAAACGAGGACAGCAAGGAGGGCTAGCTGGTTTTTTTTTTTTCCTTCCATCGTAAATTTGATGTCAGGGAAGACACCATTGAGGTGTTCTTTGAATGCGACCATCTGATCCCGTTCGATGAGGACGAGGGTGTCAATATTTTGCGTGGTGTTCGCGTGAAAGACTGGTATAACAACAAGTTTTAGTTGGTAATTGGGTTCTGGAAAGTCAAATTATTTGACTTGAGCGCATAATTTTTCACCAACTACCGCAACGTCCCACTGCATGACTTAGGGATTTCTGTCACAGTTGCCAGAGGCCGTAATTCCATCAAACTTACTAAGGAGAGGCAGCTTACACGGACCCAATAAACCCATCTTATCCTATTGGTTGAGTTGTGGGTAACTATTCCCATGTATTACCGAATGTTATTATTCAATTGGAGATGATTACGGTTCCCTTTGATATCAAGTAGACCATATAAATGGCTTTTCATAAAGTAAGCTCAGTCTTTAATATTTTGTGTGAAGTGTTCGTGTGAAAGACTGGTTTAACAACAAGTTTTAGTTGGTAATTGGGTTCTGGAAAGTCAACTTATTTGACTTGAGCGCATAATTTTTCACCAACTACCGCAACGTCCCAGAGGCCGTAATGCCATCAAACTTACTAAGGAGAGACAGCTCGCACGAACCCAATACACTCATCTTATACGGAACAGCCGTCCATGTAGCCTTTGCTGGTCGTAAAAAAATAATTTTATTTGGTAGAAGAGTTAAGACATGGGAATTGATATTGCCCGCTATGTGCCACTTGTAAAGTGCACTGTTCTTGACAGCTGTAGGTTGCATCTGAAAACATGCTACGAAGCAATCGGCTTCACAAACGGTGAATTTCCCCCTATTTACCCCGAAGTGACTAACGTCAAGTGTAAACATTGTCCCCAAACTCTAAATATGCGCAAAAGGCAAGTGGAGGCGAAATCTTGCAAACCCTATCCTGCGGCGCAGCAAGACACCATGAGAATGCTTAAGAGAATTGTCGGAATTGGTTAGAGCCTGTGAGGCTAAGCCGGGGATATGATGGCCATTTTCAGTTGTAGTATCAATTTTAAACCTTAAAACTAGTTCTTTGAATAGGACGGGTAGCCCAGAGGGCGTGACTATGCGTCATTCATGTTTCACTACCAAGGCTTAAGTATTATTTAGTCCGATTTTACAGCCTGTTATAGGTCCTTTCATTCAGGCCTAGATAATGAGGAAATTGCACGTATACATTGTAGAATATATCCGACCGCCAAATGTATCCTGTTCGGAGAGTTCAACAAGAGTTCTGTTGATCTAGCCGCTTTAAGCCCGTCTAGCTTTAATCACTCGGGTGGGTTCACTTCTTGTCTTCGTAAGTAAGAACACAGTCAATAACCGTTTGGAAGAAAACACGGTTCTATAATGCTAGAGAATTAGCAAGATATTAACAGTACATGCACAACCAAGTGTCTCCAAGCTTACAAACAGAAAGTGTAAGGTCCCGGACGGTTCGGAGATCTGAGGATTTGGGTTACTACGTGAACCTTTGATATCTCAGGCAGTCCACAACATGCACAAGAATTAGAACGGGGAATTTGTTGACTAGGGTTTATTTGAAGGTTATTGAAAACGGGGAATGCAGGGGTAAGTCAAAGGACGGGGTAGAAAACACATATTAAAGCCGACGTGGTTATTAATAGGGCAGATCTAAAGGGTAAAAACAACAAGAAAAAGGTTACCAGGAAGGTGCTTATAAAGTGCACGTTAGTATGGCGGGTGTGACAAAGCCTCTCCTTCCGAAAAGCCACCATCCTCAGTGGCTGGAATAATGAATTTCGATCTTGTTGTCAACGGTAATCTCTTCACTAGGGATTATGAAGTGTGGGTCGAGGGGTTCGGAGGAACTTACCCGTATTCAGCCTGTTACAGTGGACAAAGAGGGTGTTCGCGTTATCAACCTCGAATATCCAGTAGACGTTGTTGGGTAAGCACTGGACAAAGGAGAATGGGCCAGATGATGTACTGCGGAATTCGGTAGGTTGTCCTAGTTGTGTGTTGATCCTGTTCAGCCATACAGTATCGCCTTGTTGGAACGTTGATCCATGTCTTTTGCGACGTTAAAATCAGGCTTGTGATTGCTGGGATTGCTGTAAGTGTGTGCGAGCAAGCCGTTGACATGCTTGGTGGATCTCCGTTAGTAGGGTGACATCAGATGGGGGGTGGGAAACTCGGGCTGCGTGATAGGAATGCACGTGGAGTTGAATTTCCCAGCCGTAGGTCAACATAGCGGGGGTGAAGCCTGTTGATTTGTGTACCGTACGATAGGAGGCAGCGGGGAAAAAGGGTGTCTCAGATGTAATTGTTGGAAGAATCTATAAAGGCTCGTTCTAGAGACAAATGTATGCGTTGGTCCTTTCCGTCTGTCTATTGCCTTGTGGATGATATGCCGTAGTCCTTGTTTTCTGGATGCCAAGTTGCCTACAGAGGTCCTGTATTAGGAAGCTTTCGAAATTAGAACCCTGGTCAGAGTGTAGAACATATGCTACCCTGAATCGGGCAACCCATGTGCACATGATAGTGTCGGCAACGACAAAAGCTGTCTTATCAGTTAGGGCAACTGCTTCCACCCATTTAGTGACGAAGTCGACCATCACTAAAAGGTATCGGTTACCCTTTCGTGATTGTGGGAAGGGGCCAACAATGTCGACCCCGAGGCGCTGATCCTGGTAGCTCGTGGTGATCGGTTGCAGTGGCGCTTTAGGGTTGTGGAGAGGTGGTTGGAGTGTGCACAAACCGCACACTCTTGACATGTGAGCGCAACATCTTGTCAAATATAAGGTAACCAGAATTGATGTTCTGCTGCTTTTTCCAGTTTCCCTTGGCCGGTGTATTTCACGCAAGACAATGCGTGTGTGTGAGGGAGGGAGGACGAGACGAATCGGGCATTTGGGGGTCATACTGGAATTAAAGCACTTGATCCCACATAAACAGATTTTGACTGAAGGCCCGGAGTGCTTGTGCTTCGTGGCTTTCTCCCGACATCTGGTTCTTTGACGATTTAAGAGTTCCTCGCGTGAACCTGTCATGGATGAATCCAAACGTCTGGATCATTGGCCTCGAGGTTAGCCCAGTGCAGGGTTGTGGAGGTCACCGAAAGGGCATTAAGATCGAGGTCTTGGCAAACGGAGCAGCTGTGGGGTTCTCGCATGGGAATTCGCGATAAAATGTCCGCGTTAAGATGCTGTTTCCCTGGGTGGTGGACTACCGTAAAGTCAAAGTCCGCGAACCGTTCTTGCCATCCTGTGACTTGCTCTTTCGGTTGACGAACATTTTGTATCTACTGTAGAGCTGAGTGGTACGTTCGGATGATGAATGGTTTACCCTTCAGGCAAGCGGCCAACTTTTAGGTTAATAAGACTAATGCCAACATCTCACGGCGGGTAGCGCTGTAATTCCGTTCCGCTTTATCGAGTGTATGGCTGCCATAATGTAGCACGTCGGTGTGTGTCTGCCACAGCGCTCCTACAATCACATAGCTGATAGCGTCTGTATCAAGGATAAACGGGGTCCGTTACGACTGAGTTCAAGGAAACTAAGCCCAGAGGCAGTGCTAAGGGTTTCCTGGAGGTGGGCGAATGCACGTTCACATTCAGATATCCACTGAAATGGTCAGGATTTCTCCGTTAGTCTTGTGAGTGGAAAGGCGAGTCAGGCGTATGACGGAATGAAGTCCCTGCTAGATCTATAAATGATCGAACATCATATCCGTTGGCTGGTTGCGACTAATCCATGACGGCCTGGATCTTCTCAGGGCCAGTCCTCAGGCCCTCACTGCTAACGATGTGGCCGAGGAAGCGAAATTATTTTTGTAGAAACTTGCACTTCCTTGGGTTGAGCGTCAGTCCGGCCTCCTGATATCTCGTTAGAGCCTCTTTCAGGTTGTCGAGTAATTCTGGTACCGTGGTACCCCACATGATTACGTCATGCAAGTAAATGAAGCCCTTCGATGGGGGGAGATTCTGAAGTATTTTCTGCATTAAGCGTTGGCATATCACTGCCGCTTTAGCCAAGGCCACAGGGAGCGTGATGAACTCGAAGAGCCCCGATGGTAGGGTAAAGGCGGTTTTGGCGTGATCCTCTGGGTGCACTTCGATCTGCCAATAGCTTGAGGACAGTTCGAGGTGGTGAAGAATTAATTCCCTACCATAGAGGCTACGAGGTCGTCCAGACGGGGAAGGGGGAAGGAGTCTCTGACGGTTACTGCGTTTAGGCACCTGGAATCGACACAGAGTCGAAGGGAATTGTCTTACGTTTTGGCAAGAGTCATCGACGCTGCCCAGACGGATGTGGATGGTTGTATGATGCCTTGTTGGAGCATAGTTTCCACCAATTGGATCTGGTGTTTATTCGGTGCTGCATGATGTCAGTCCGCCCAATAGCCTGGTCTGCCCATGTGAAAACGGATCGGAACGGCATCAACACGTGGTAGAGGGTTTGACGATCAGAAGCTGAAACGTTGTCTGTTAGGGTGTCCTCGATGGACGAAGGTTCAATAGGCGGAGGTGTATTGATGTCGACACTATTGACCTCCATGGCTACCTTGTTGTCGGTGATGATCAGGGATTGGTATGTGGGGGAGAAGTTAATGGCGTGGTCGTACCGTTTAAAGAAATCGCAGACGAGGATGACGTTCCATTTAATTTCGGAAGACACGAGGAAGCGATGTCGGATTGTTTTTGTCTTTGATGGAGATTGGGACTGTTACGGAGCCGCTAAGCTGAAGGGTGGAATTGTTAGTGGTGAGGAGCGGTAGTTGGGGAAATTCTGAATGGTGGTAGCGTGTTCCTCGAATGGGACTCTCGTGGATCAGGGAGACGGCTGATCCGTCTCTAATAAAGTGCTAAAGTTCTAATCAGCCGCATGTTCTTACGGCTTAGTTGTAACTTTCGCTGTAGTAGGAGTCGGTTTTACCCGGTATAACAATGGGTTTTGGGGTTGGCGATGGAAGTTTGGGTTGGCGTAGGGTCTGGTAGGACGGGCATGTTGCCCCACGCAGTTGGTCATCGAGAATTGGCGGTTCCTGAGACATGGGAAATTGGGTTCACCGAGTCACATCTAATGTGAGGGCCGTTTTGGCATTAGCCGGAGGGCGGCTGGTGAATATCCTTGATAGTTCTCGGTCGTGCGTTCTTGTTAACACGCAGCTGAACCCCCAGTCCTCGTTATCGTGGGGTGGGGCAAGCACGAAAAGAGAGGTTTTTTACTTAGATGTGGAAAGTGATGAACGCCTCACACTTGCATTGGGTTCTGTTGAAAAAGCGTTGTTGTTTCGTGGCTACACTTGACCCAGACCGGAAAATTTGCTCTAGAAACTCGAAATACTCTTCGAAGGAACAGAAAGGGGTAGGTGCCAGACCACCTTCCTTGTAAATAAGGTCGGGTAAAAGAACGGATTTGAGAGTGGTCTTCTTGAAGCTGTCATGGCCCATCTCTAGGAAGGGTGTTGCTGCTGACATTCACTGAACAAACTCCTCACCTGTACGCAGAATCTGTGTTTGCATTCGTTGGGGTGTGAAGACTGATGACGCGGATGTTTGTGAGTGCGGTGGTGGTGGGGTAAGAATAACAAGAAAAAGCTTACAAGAACGGTGCTTATAAAGTGCACGTTAAGTATGGTGGGCGTGACAGAAAGCTAGGGTCAATTTACATGGCTACATAATAGTAGATTCAAACAAATATTAAGGTAGTTGACATAAAACTTAAAAGACGTAGTTATCTGAAAAAAGCAATAAAATAAAAAATAAAAAGTGGAGTATTTATGAATGTAAAATTTCATATAAAGGTTTGAGTGTTTATGCCAAACATACGAACGGTAAGGGAGGAAGTCAAGTGTTGTTAGTATGCAAATAGTTGTGTTACTTTCAAGTCGGCGGTAGTACCATTACAAGAAAAATATGCGGAAATGAATATGCATGAGTTCCTAACAATGTCTCGTCCATGCTTTAAGGTACCATATTGTCTTGAGACTTTTAGGAACTTATTAGAGTTATTTTGAAAAGCTGGGAGCATTGTTTATTTGGTTGGTGAATGTCTCCTAACTTTTAAATCACCTAAAATACAATTTTCAGCGGAATTGTGTTCCAAGTTAGTATGTTTCTATACCAACTATGTTGAAACACAGGTATGCACAGAGGTTGCTTGCATTATTGCTTATGTTACTACGCGCTCGCAGACCCGCGAAGCACGTGAGCCGCGATCGATTCGCGGTGGCTTTTAGGGTGCGGGGTGTACGAATGCAGTTAAACCGTAGTGCAGACCGGTTTTAAGGCCTCCTTCCGACCACCCTCCACCTGCTATTTCGTGTAGGCTGGCCCCATTTCCGCCGAAACACCTTAGTTAAGATGTTAACTGAAACAGACGTGTGCTGGCCTCGATGTGGCCAATTTCAGGGTGGGACAATTGAGAGTGGACCACGTCTGGTTGATCAACAAGCATGAGTGAAATAAACCCCACCTGGAGGCTGATGCTGACTGTGTAATGGACTGTTAATCTAACAAGACCTGCGAAAAAAGGAAGCAAGAAGATTTTCAGACGCACATTTTTTAGAAGAAGTTACATTCTAGCGAAGAAATTCCTGTAACGTTCAGGGTGGTATTGCATTATGTTAAGCCACGGTCAGCCATCTAGCGGCATACTGTCCCTCTCTGTTGGTCCCTCAGTCAACCAGAGGAAAACCAAAACTAATGACCACTCTATTCGTTTACTTATGCCGCATGTTGGATTTAAGCCATAGCATTGTTGTTGGAGGATACTACATGATTCAAGTCATTGTTCTGCATTAATGTTAGAAGATTGTGCTCAAGAATTCCACGCTTTGGCTACTCGCCCGTTATGCTCTCAGTCAGCTCACGGTTTTCAAAGCAGAAATGCTGGTAGAAATACTATCGAAACAAAGGAGAAGAAGAAGAAGAAGAAGAAGAAGAAGAAGAAGAAGAAAGAAGAAGAAGAAGAAGAAGAAGAAGAAGAAGAAAAAGACTGAGAGGAGGAAAAGGTGATCGCAGGAATATGGCGGTTATTAGCCTGACGTTTCAGATTCTCTCTTGAACCCATCACCAGTGGCTGTCGCATTACACAAGCCCTGTTAGCTTCATATCCGCTTCCTCATCAAACTTAAATCGTAGTGTTTATGCAAAGGAATTGAGGGTCCCGCATGTTGCTCACGGATCTCAGCGGTGTTTTCAGGATTTCCTCGCAATAGCTTCCTTGCTAACAACGCAAAATCATTTACTTTTAAATCAGATTTTGAGGTAGTACCGAAATAACCGATCAATTTTCTTTAAAATTATTGTGACAACCAGCGTCCACATCCTTGTGCTGGAAACTAATCAATAATTAGCAATGATCTGTATGCGCTAGAAGCATATTTTTAGGCATCGAACCCTGTTCTAGCATTTATATCTTGACAATATTTAAGGGAATGCAACTGGTTTCTTTCGATGACTCCCGTTTTATGGGTTCAAACAAGTACCATATAAACTCGCGCAGTAAATAGATCTGACAACTCTTTCAAAGAAATAATTTGATAGATTGTTCTACTGCTTTTAGGAAAATATAATTTAACAAAGTCAGTGTAGGCGAAAGGTCCTTCGAAGAAAATAACCGTGGGGTCAGTGCAGTTTCATATATACGCCTACGCAGAAGTGGTAGTTATGTCAAAGATGATAATGTGGCTTGAGTACAGAGAAGAAGGAGGAGGATGCGACGAGAGGGTCGGTACTTAGGTCAGTTGACGTGTGGTCTTGGGAAGGAGATAGGATTCGGTGTCAGCATGCCTGGAGGGATGTATGTGAGGGGGTTGGTACGCTATCGCGTCAGCAAGAAGAGCATGAATGAGTTTGTAAAGTGGTTTTGAAATCAGATTTCCGGTGTGTCTAAACACGTAGTCGCCACCCTCGCCGTTGCCAGTATATCCACATGAAGTGGCTTTGCTCGGTGCGGTAGAGGGTCTTTTAACATTATCTTGGAAGGTAGTATCAATTAGAGTGGGGAACACCGTCTCCTGCTGACCAACACCTACTTCCACCTTCCGACGCGGGAGAAGGCCACGTGGATGCACCCTCGGTCGCGGCGCAGGCATCTGCTGGACTATGTTCTCGTCCGGAGGCGAGATCGACAGGACGTGCTGGTAACCAAGGCGATCCGCGATGCCGATGGTTGGACAGATCACCGCCTCGTCATCTCCCAGATGAGGCTCCGACTGCAAACCTGACGAAGGCCCCAAGGTAAGAGGCCACCATGTATGTTAAATACTCTTTTTTAAATTTGCCTGCTCACTGTTTTGATTTCAGCAACCAAATAACTGAGAAACTGGGGACTTGCATGCTCCAGATGATAATGCTACCGTGGAGACACCATGGTATCAACTGCGAAATGTCATCTAGTCCACCGCCCTCGAAGTCCTCGGACGCGCACGCCTTCAACACCAGGACTGGTTTGACGACAATGACACTTACATTAGCATTTTACTTACGGAGAAGAATGGACTACACAAAGCTTAAATGGACCTTCGGACTGACGCCAACAAAGCAGTCTTCTTCCGATGCCGGCGCCTTGTACAGCATCGGCTGCGGGAGATGCAGGATGCCTGGATGATCCGAAAGGCTGAGGAAATCCAGGGGTATGTGGCCCACGGCCCGGGTATTAAGGGGACCGCACCACTGCTCAGCTCTGACGGCACAACACTGCGGGCAGAGAAATCGAAAATTCTGAAGCGTTAGGCCGAGAACTTCAGAAGTGTCCTTAATTACTGATCAGCCATCTCTGATGCTGCCATTGACCGGTTCCTTCAAGTGGACACGAACAATGACCTGGAGCTGCCGCCTTCCCTATCAGAAACCATCAAGGCCGTGCGGCAGATTTCCAGCGATAAAGCACAGGGATCCGACGCAATCCCACTGGAAGTCTACAAGCACGATGGACCCGTCTGAACGGTCACCTAGATCAGGACCTGCTCCCTGAAAGCCAATGTGGCTTCCGCTGACACCGCGGAACAACCGATGTGATCTTTGCCGCCCGCGATCTACAAGAGAAGTACCAGGAGATGTGAACTCACCTATACACTACCTTCGTGGATCTAAAAGAAGCCTTTGACACAGTGAATCGCGACGGACTTTGGAAAGTCATGCAGAAATTCGGCTGTCCTGAGCAGTTAACGCACATGGTGCGTCAGCTTCATGACGGTATGACGGCTCGCGTCACTGACAACGGGATGGTATCCGAAGCATTCGCAGTGACCAACGGAGTGAAGCAGGGCTGCGTACTGGCCCCCACCCTCTTCAGTCTCAGGTTCTCGGCTATGCTGATGGACGCCTACCATGATGAGCAGCCTGGGATCCGCATCGCCTACAGAACCGACGGGCACCTTCTCAACAGTTGGCATATGCAGGCTTCAACGCGCGTGTCTACGACTACAGTCCATGACTTGCTCTTCGCGGACGACTGAGCCCTTAACACCGTGACGGAGGAGGACATGCAAAGGAGCATGGACCTCTTCGCCGAAGGCTGCGCCGATTTCGGATTAACAATCTGTACAGCCAAAACGGTTGTAATGCACCAGCCGCCACCCAGCGTGGAATAAAATGCTCCCCAAATCAATGTCAACGGTGCTCATCTCAAAAACGTGGAAACCTTCGCTTATCTAGGAATCACGCTGTCACACAACACGAGAATCGATTACGGGGTTGACAAACGATCTCCAAAGCTAGTCAGGCTTTCGGCCGGCTGCAGGCCTCCGTGTGGAATCGCCACGGTATTCACCTGAACACCAAACTGAAGATGTACAAGGCCGTCGTCTTGACAACACTCCTTTACGGAACGAAGACCTGGACCATCTACTCGAACCAAGCCAGGAAGCTTAATCACTTTCATCTCAGCTGCCTCCGCAGAATACTGAAGCTGAGATGGCAAGACAGGATCCCAGACACGGCAGTCCTGGAGCGAACCGGAATCCTCAGCATCCGCGCCATGCTGAGGCAAGTGCAACTTCGATGGAGCGGCCACCTGGTAAGAATGGAAGACGAGCGACTACCCAAACGAATTTTCTACGGATATTTCGCTACGGGTGCTCACCGACAGGGAGGTCAAAAACGACGCTACAAGGGCACTTTGAAGAAATCACTGAAGCAAATGCAAATCAACCCAGTGAACTGGGGGGACCTCACCCAGGATAGACCGGCATGAAGAAGATCCGTGAAGACTGGTTCAGCAATCTATGAGGCCAACCGGATCACCGCCGCCAAGGCCAAAAGAGCGGCACGAAAGTCACCAGTGCCCCGGACCAAAATCGTCGATGCCCAGGCCCTGCCGACATGCCCGTGCTGTCAACGCATCTTCCGCGCGAGAATTGGCCTGGTTTGACATCTTCGGACGTAATATACCAACAATCCGACAATTCAAAATTTCTACGTCAAATTCTGCCAACCGTACTTTAGACTCCCCCACCCTCACTCCCGGCATTAATTCCATTACTCTCACCATCATAGAGACCACACCCCTCTTCTCATCGCCTGTTTTCCCCACCACCGCAACTATCATCGCCTTCATCTTCACTACCACCACAATCAGCGATGGGGACTCTCTCCTAAACTGTCCTCAATGCGACCGCACATTCACCTCACGCATCGGCCTGTTCGGTCACTTGCGAATCCATCGTACAGAGACTGGTAAACCAGTGCCTGGAGCACCAACACACAGCAAAGATCATCGCCTCCACTGTCCTCACTGTCCCCGCGCATTTACTAATCGCATGTGCCTATTCGGTCACATGCGCACCATGACAGCGGAATTCACCGCAATGCCGACAACACCGATACACCATGCACATTCTCCGCTCCTGCCATTCTTACCGCCACTGCCACCCCCACTACCATGAATGATATCCACCCGGCCTCTACCGATTTCTCCTGTCCACACTGCGCCCGCAACTTCAACTCACGCATCGGCCTGGTCGGTTACCTGCGAATACATCACACAGAGGCTGGTTAACCAGTGCCTGGGGCTCCGACACACAGTTGTCGCGCCCGCCACCACTGCCCTCTTTGCTCCCGCACATTTACACACCGCATGGGCCTATTAGGACACAGGCGCCTCCACTACAACCTGCGGACTACCACCGGAGGCTAAGCCACATCAGCGCACATCATCTACGATAATACATAGACAACACTCTCACAATCATCATAATGCCCCTCATAAAATCACGGTTTCCTAGAAACCGTGGCTTGGAAGGCTGCCAATCTGACGCTTATACCAGACCACGTCGTCGGCCCAGTGTACGTGCTGTGTGTGTCGAGTGGCTGACGAGTGGACTAGGAGTCAGACGGCGATGGCTCCTCCATATCCATTGAGTAAGTAAATCCTGGTGTGTGCGTTGTGAGGGCCAGGTCGTGCTGTGGTGCGTGATGACAGGTACGCCGACCCGTCAGCCAATGCGCCCACTCACACGTCAGACAACTGACCTGCTCGGATGGTGGTCTGATTGTGGGGGTGGGGATAGAGTGAGGACAAAAGCTCAGCGCATTTTCCTCACTATAAACAACCTGACGCGCTTGAAACTATTACGGTGCGCTATAAGCCGTGGCATGGAAGGTTGCCAACTGACAGGATATTTTGGACCGCATGGTCAGCTCAATGTGTTTTTTTTTGTACGGAGTGGCTGACTGGCGGACTGATAGTCAGGCTGCAATGGCTCCTTCTTAATGTGGCCTTTATAGCACTCCCACTCCGTGGGATCCGAGTCAGGTGTGGTGGTCGACCCAGGGGTGGCTCCGGCCACGCCAGCCACCTGTGCCCTCTACCATCTCCTGTTTTCTTGACTCTGTCTTGACACCGGGCTCCGGGGGGGGAGAAGGAGTGCGTGCGGTAGCTGCAGCGCAAGGCTACTATCACTTAAAACTAATTCACGCGCAAGTCACGGTCCCTGCACAACCTGTTGTGGAGCATACGTTGGACCTTGTCGAAATCGACGGTCGAACTGTGACGTATCCAAAAACACCACTGCGGGCGGTAGTCTCATGGGTGATACAAATGGCCAGTAAATCTACATTATTTACGGGATATAAAAGGAATTTTTCATCCTAACGCCATTGTCAGCGTCCTCGATGTAAATTGAGTCCATCGACGTTCTTCACACGGGTAGGTCATTTTTGCTGGCAAAAAGGGGGCACTGGCGAAGGTGTCATATCGAGCGTCATTACTTAAGACTATTTAACTTGCAAATGTCGATTGCTTCTTAAAAAGTTACTGTGAATATTATATTGTGCCAAATCGCATTGGATTGGTGTTCGCTAGTCAACCAACCATTCCAGATAAGGGCGAGTTACTCAAGCGTTTGAATGTTTTCGTTGATCACTTCTCCAGAATCATATATTTGGAATTTTACAGGCGTGATTGTTACTTGCCAAGATGCTGATACCGATACTGAATTATAATTAATAACTTTTAGAAACCAGTAGTTTATTAATTTTCAGATGGCCTACCCTGGTGACTTCGTGTCTTCCTTTTCGGACATTTCTCGATGAAAGGTAATCTCGTCATTTAAAATGGATTCCAGCGTTGTTGAATGGTCCTTCCTGTTATGGATGACAGCTCCGTGACCTTTGTTGGATATCAAAAGGACTATCTGCTCATGAAGGTTTATGCGCAGATAGTTTGAACGTGTCTTATTTATCTACTGGTGACGGCTGAACCAGCAGAGCTCTACAGAATCAATAAAAAATGTCTGCTGTGCTTGGAAACGACGCTTCTTGGAGACAACCCACAAATGAAGGGAAAATTTTACCCGTTAAACCGACCAGCCAGGGTGATAAACCTGTTCGTGCTCTAGCAAGCCCTATTAACGGACGTTTTTCAATTCTACCGCATTTTTCACCAACAAGGCTGTTTTATCCAACTATGAATAACAGAAAACAGTTGGCAAATGGCTTTTCTACCAAACCCCACCATTGCTGTGCTTCTTAATAAGCAGAGCGGGATTACCGGTATTGTATACACTTTCATTAAAAAGGTTCCACTAACCAAAGCGCAAATCAGTTGTGAATATGACGGGCCAAGTACCTTAGAGGTGAGTCATCACTTGTCAGCGCTTCAACTGATGTTCTAAAGACACGACTTATTGGAACGCCAGGCTAATTAAAAAACAGCTCCATATACGTGGCATATACGTGCAATTTAACTACTCCTCAGAGGCGAACGCAGTTGACTTTCAAAGGCTACACTTTAAGCCAAAATTTGAAGGTGGGTGAATAGACGGTTCGCAGCTAAGAAATGATGATGATGCCAACCAGGGAGTGTCATTGGGCTTTGCGAACCTTAATGTCAGGTTTTTAAACCCGCAGTTTTGCAGAAGCGCACCATCGTTGGGCATGGCATAGCAAGAATAATCCTTTAAACGCTTTGCCGGCAAGTACTGACGAAAGAAGGAGGAAGAAACTCCGGTTCCACGACACCGACCGGCCCACCGCAGGTAATGACGTGGGAGAAAACGTCGATGCAGGCATTGTCCGTATCCACAACTAGGCCCTAGGAATTGGAAACTGAAAAGATACTTCTCGAAGACGAGAAAGCAGCAGAATGCAAATCGCTCTCATTAAATTGCTGATCCGAAGGACATCCTGTTATCTGCCGGTGCTAGTCAACTGTGGTCGCTGTATTGTATTCCAGGTCTCGGGATAGCGTCCTTTTTTCGCAGTGTTCTTGTTCATTTTCACCAGCATAATTAACTATGAGAGAGTGGGACTTTGACGCTTTCCTTACATACTGAAAGCTAACATCGTTGGGCTTATATATGTGATTTGGTATAGAGCCTTCTTAAACATTTGCCAACACATATGCTAACACGAATGAAGGTATTGGACTACGTGAGCCGGGATCTGCACAGTAAAGTCACATCATTGCTGGATTTCTCAATGCAGAACTACAGAGGCCTCCTTTATGCATTTTGATAAATTTATAGCCTCAAAAATAGGTCTCTCGGTTTTTTTATTTTAAATGGAGTTATCCAGATTGTACCCATAAAAACACTCCTACTATATACATACAAATGGAGGCAGGACGGGGAACCGACTGAACCAACATCTGCCTCTTCCATTATATCCAATAACCTACCTATTGTTGGCCGATGGAACGAAAGAAAAAAAAATGAAATTACACATTCTTGACTTCCATATCGGTTTTCAATCACCCGAAGCTTACATGAGCCCACTGAAACGCTCAACCGTGATATTTATTCTCCCTCATCACGCAACATATACACGCCTGACGGTTAGAGTGTTCATCCCACTCTCACGTCCACGTGCTTCCCCGCAGAATCCAGTAAGTCAAGATTTCCAGCGACCCAACCGCTGCCAAAGAACTGGAATAATTGACAACATCAGCCGAGAAGTGACTGTAGGAAACGACGTAAGCGTAAAAGCGAAAATTGGTTAGAAGTTGCTGTCACGATGGTCATTGAAAAAAGTCATGAACTCCTTAGGAAGGTAAGTACACCACCACTGACAGGGCTGACAGCGCCAATCAGTGTCTTATATGTCTTAAGTTTGGGTGTGCATTTAGATAATATTCGGAGGGCGCATCAATCGCAGATAACTCTCCAAAACCCTTCCGTCAAATGTACTGCTTCCATACATATATGCCCTCTTACAATAAAACGGTTTATTCACTCAGACGAATAATATGCAAGGACTGAATGCTTTTCATGCAGGCTGATGCAGTTAAGTGGCACAGTACAAAACGTGTATAGAAATGAACAATACCGAGTATAACGAAAAATGAGGTTGGTGGTCGTTAAGATGGTTTTGCCCTCTTCAATCCAAATTTAGCAAGAGCTGACGGTTATTGGTTTAAATTGCCGCCTAACTCCATCAATGGGACCAAGTAACTGAAAATAGAACATTGTGTTTAGCTAAATAAATTCTCGACGACTATTCTGTTAGAAAAACATGGACTCGAATAGCCCAAACATTTTTTCGATGGGGCCCTTGTACATATATTGGCGTCTAACACTAGAAATTTAGACCTATGCGTATTTTTACTCTTGTAAAGATTATATTCCTTACGAGTAACCGTCTGTACGCGGAAATGTCATCACCAGCTGCAAAAAACATGGGTTGATTTTAAAGCTAGTGATACCGCTTGAGAAAATTTCGGCAAATTTTCAGGTTCTGTAAATTTTTCGCCCGCGTTTTTTAAAGGCCTCTTGTAAAACTTAATACTCATTTTGGAATGAACAAGGCCTACTGCCTACAAGGGGCCCAAATATATTATGCAAACAAGGAGACCCTTCTTGGGTTAACAAACCCAAAAAGTATCGAACGCAAGTTAACAGGCAGCAGAACGTGTATTTTCTTTTAACTTATGATAAGGTATAATCAAACCCTGAAAGCTTTTGCTGGTACGGTACTACTGATAGACCTACATGCACTACGACCCAATCGGGATAGTCTGCTACCTCTCGTTGCACACGTCATGCTCTTTGCATGCTTATGTTTAATTGTTCTGAGGCTCTTGCGATCTTTCCATTTGAAGACCCGAACTAAATCCTATTTAGCGTTTGGCTTAGTTAATACCTCATGATACATAAGAATGTACTCCTTATTCTTTTCGATGGGTTGACTACGAGCTTTTGCAACTTTTCCTGTTTTTTACTTCTTGTGTCATCCTGTGTGACACTGGGTTTATAAAACTTGGAAATCGGAGACGTTCAGATTTAGTCGGGTAAATCCATGCCCAGTCGACTTAAAGGTCCATTGCACATCCGATTATTCCCTTGTGTTAGTTGCGCATACTTCGCTCAATATATTCCTCATCACCATTTTAATCCTCTTAATTTGCAAGTTAAATATCACAAAATAACATTTTTTCTTCATGAATTGGCATGCAGACGTTAGGGTTGCTCGGTTCACCGATGTCAGTCAAGCATATGGTTGTCCGAGTAACAATCTTTGTACGGAGTCATCTTACTCAACTCGGTCATCAAAGTCAACTTTAAACTAACAGAACGATGTTCACATGATCTATCTCAAAGACTCAAACCACATCTTTTCAAGGTCATGTGGAAACATCTGTGTGGCCAACTTGTTGGTAAATATATGCGGTGTGCCGTGTTTGAGTCCCCAGCTCTGACGCATTCGTTAGAATGTTGTTGCGATGCACTGGATTCCGCCACAAGTTCTGCTGGAGTGCTGTGCCTCCTGCTCACGATATTCGACAGACTTTTGCAGTGTGTTCGCAAGCAGACCCACACATGGGTGTTTTAACAGGCTTGCTCTGTCCCAATAGACCGCCCGGTATGCCCTTGTACAAACCTCCTCAAGTGCCCTTATGCCACTCTAAGAACAGGAAAGGACCTACAGGACACGTTTCAATTCGTGGATTCCATAAGAAATACAAATTTAAATGGGAAAATTATATTGTTCTTAGACGTGGTGCCTTTTGTTCACTAATATTTCCCTCACAGAAACAATCGAATATTCATTTGACGAGATAGTATGGCCAGACTTCTAAATTGGCACACCAGATGGGGACCTAAAGCAATTACTCATTCCTTGCACGTTAAATGCTCGATTCAGATTCCATGGCCAATTTAACCGCCAAACAAACGGCGTAGATATGAGCTTGGGCATATATTAGCTGATATCCTCATGGGAAAACTCGAGAACAGTCAGCTCTGTCTATTTAAAAATACTTTTGTTCTTAAGCTCGATACGTAGATGGTATTTTTTGCAATAGCAGAGGATAGTTTATTTGGACAGCCTCCTAGCTAAAGTAAATCTGTCTCACCCAGCGTTAACATTCACCTTAGAAAATGAGCGAGGTGGGTGCCTTCCCCTTCTGGACGTCCTACTTAGCAGAACGGGTTGATGAATCAATTCGAAGAAGTGTAGTTCGTAAGTAAACATGGACAGGGCAATAAACAAGTATCTCTAATTTTGTTCCGCTAAGTCAGAAATGAAGCTTGAACCGGTGCCTCAGGAACCGAACTAGGAGAATATGTAATCCAGATACACTTGAGAACAAACTCGTCCTTATACAAAACACTCGGCGAGAAAACAGATTTCCTTAAACGTTTCTCAATAAATTTATGGATTAACGTCCCCCCATAAAATCAGACGTGTTGAGGGCTGAGAAAAAGGTGTTATTACTCACGCCGCCATTTCGAGGTGATCCGGCAAGCGAACTTCTACATCATCGCTTAAACGTGTCTATCGCCCGCACGTACTCAACCCCTAAGGTAAAACGTTTTTCTCAATCACTCCGCTTCTTCGCCTTGAAGGTAAGGATAGACTGCTCCTTCAGACCTCTAAAATGGGCATCCACGCTAGCACTTTCACCTGTGGGGCAGCTTATTTTGACTGAAAAATCTAGGCGCCTATCCAAACGGATGCTAGAACACCATCCCATCTGGCTAAATCAAGGCATCGAAAAGTCAAGCTTCAGTGCAATTGTGGCCAACTTGGTCTGCAGCAGCCACAGGGTAGGCGTTAGCCAGCCATTCCCAGTTATCTATAAATTGCCGGCTAGACACTCCAAGTTCCTGTGACAGCGGATACTTGCAAAGGCAGAGGCAGTAGTCACATGGAGAGCCAACCCGACCTTGTGCTAGCTTAAAGCGTTCATGCAGGCCCTGAGGCTCCCTTGGCCGAAGATGAACACAGCATGCGTGTTGACACCTGCTACGTCGCGGTACAACGACGAGACGGAGACGTAGCTAGTTGACAGACGTCTGTTCTGCCGTCTATCTCTCCCTATCTGCCCTCTCCCCCCCCTAACCCCCAACCCCCTCCCACAAAAGCCCCTTGCATAACTGACGTCGGAACGCACTCAACCCTTTCACCCACACTCGTTGCTTAAAATATTGCCACTCTATCCTCCCTTACATTAAAATACAGGCCCGATGATGAATAATGGAAAATATGCGTTCGTGGACGTTGACTTCCTGAATGTTTAGATGGATCTTATCACTGGATTAAAATGAATACCCAAAACAAATTTCTTCGCATAGAAATAACGTTTTTATAGGATAGCAGGAATAACGAAATCTACAAAAGTCGTGTAAAAATGCCTAGGCTGAATTTTATGAGCACATAAAGCGTGTTCACGCAAAAAAAGAGTAAATAAAACAATTCAAGTAGAGTAATTAGTTAAACTATTCCTTTAGGGAGGTTGCTTATTAATATCCTTCAGGAATTAAATTACTTCGTTGAGGATGATGGCAGATTTGAATACTTCGTTCGAGCCACTTGTGAAAAACTCGGCGTCCTCGGTGGGATTCGAACTCTACCAGCAAGGGGCTTGGCTGTAGTACAGCTAACGCTCTAGACAACTGAGCTAAGAGATCCCACCGGCAGCCGTGAGTTCACCCATTTTGGTGGGTTCTAGATTGTTTGCTTAGGAATTCCTGCTTGGGAAGACAGCTTTCTGTAACAGAATTGGTGGATTTCATATTTTGCAGTAGGCTAGGTGGGTAACTTGACACACGTGTGATTAAACTCATGGTTCTCTGTGGGGCCTTGTAGCTCATTTGGCTAGAGCGTTGGCTGTACTCAAGCCTTCCCTTTGCTAGCGTGGGTTCGAATCACACTGAGGCCACCACGCTTTTCACAAATGGGACAAAGGAATTAAATTAATGTCAGGTCTGTCGAGTATCCAACAGCCTCTACCTTGGGTATAGATCGTGAAAACCTTTCGCCAGAATTGATTGTAATTTTTCGGTTTTGAAAAGTGGTCGACTAAGCCAAACAGGGTTTGTGCTTTAGACCACGGATACGGACGTCTCGGGAAAGAACGTTGTCATTAGTTCATGTGTTGACAAGCCAGTCAGTTATTAATCAACTTGAAAATGAAATAGAATATTTAATCATAAACATACCATTTGCATGTGATAAAATAATATCTTGTCCGTAAGGTTCCTATGGTGATTATAGTTATAAGGGATAACATTGAGTCTCCGAATGTCCTTAAATTGACGGTGAATAATTTACGATTGTCAGTGATCCAACTAAACAGCCCATAAATGTAGGTTCGTCTGTCCAAACTTTCAAAATAAGATAAGTGAAGATGACCGCTTGGGTCATACTTTTGGTCTTAACAAAACACAAAACCGTATGGCCGAGTAAAATCAACTTCAAAAATGACAATCGGAAATGAATATGCTCTAGATCATTCAAGAAAATCTTCTTCTAGTGTGTGGCATCGTACGAAAACGCTTCAATAAAATACTTTCCTGAGGGATGTCTACGTACTTTACCTTTTTCGGGGTAACCTCCTGGTAAAAATAATAATGCCTCGTCAGCTTCTTCACTTTCATGAATAGTGATAAATTTTATGCTGCAAATGTAAGAATGAACATTCCTTCATATAAAGGAACACTTTTGTCTATATTTGGTTAAATTTACTCTGCGTTATATGACTGTACATTGAAAATAGAGGGGCCATATGAAGGTTAAGATATTGCTAAAACTGATAACATTCTGCCTGTCCCATGTCTTAAGCGCGCATTAAGAAAATAGAAAATACGAAAAGTATCATACTATAATTGGTATTTGGTGAACTATTCACAATGAGCAAGCAAATGTCGGATCTGATCAACAGAGAATTGCCTGCGGATGTTAGTATTCTACTTTTGAGCATGACATCACCCAGATGTATAATCCCGAGTTTTTAAAATTGACTAAACGTCTGGTTTCCTAAAAAAAACAACCAGGTTGTTTCCCCCCTGTTTCATCTGACTGACGTGAAAATAATTGATTTTCAGTTTTCCCGCTCAAATTTGTAAACAGTTGAACTGATTGAATCATATATAAACATATTCTGCCTGCACAGATGACATTTACTGGAATGCTTTTTGGCGAAACAGTTAACTACAAAGCATTTAAGGTGCATATACGTGATGGTCTCATGTTCTGTCATCAAGTCGGATGAATTAGCCCTTTTACTGTAGGTAATAGTACAGAAAAAAAGAGGATGCCAGCACCTAAAAAAATTTGCGAACTTTAAACATATAATCGGGCAAAAAAATGAGATGTGAGGACATTGAATTTGACAGTAAGTTCGATTAAGCATAACTTTTTCTTGCAGTTTCTGCGAAAAGAGAGTAAGGAATAGCTAAGAAGCACAATTTGTAAACTGACAGAAACCGACGTTACAGAAAGAAGCCAGTTGATGCCCTCCAGATTGGACATTTTAAAACATGTGCAAAAATCCGATCCTCCTTTTTAAGGGAAAAAAAGGCCCGAACTTTTGGATTAGAATTCATGCAGAAGGTTTTCTAAAAATTCACTTTACGTTGATCAGTACTAGAACCTACAGCTCTATAAAGAAAAAAACATGTGGCAGGCCAGTTGCACTTTAATGTTTCTGCTTGTATATGCATCACTGCGTGCGTATTTGGACTATAGTTTTGTCTACTTATGAAATTTAAGCAATGGATTAAGGCACTTAGATTTTTCCGACTACATTCGGCTTCCTCTTTAAGATTAGAGATATTCGTT
>WEDG01010815.1:0-26436 GCA_017591395.1 Schistocephalus solidus | reverse complement strand
ATTGTGTGGAGGAGGAAGAGGAGAAGGAGAGATTGCCGTATAATCTGCGCAAGTCTACTTGTCACTATTAAATTAATCACGTCCAAATCATCATTCATTTTCCCACGCTGGTGTGACGCAAACGAGAAATCTTGTCGGAATCGGCATGATAACTGTCATTATGCAAACATATGAAGTCGCAAGCCCGATAGGTTTCTCCTGCATTCGTATACACTTACCACCTAATCTGCAAACCCCTACTCAGTACTAAGCCGATTGACGAAATCGTCGTAGGATTCGACCATGTACAATGGAAAATGCCGGGAAGAAAGCCTGACATTGGCGACCGCGTTGTACCTCAAATGTTTTCGCAACATCCATCAGTGTTGCCCGCAAATGTTGCATATTCCTGTTGAGAGCAAGCAATTGTTCGCCCGGAAACTTGTCTCTTTTCAAAATACATTTTCACAGCGATCATTAAAGAACTTACTCGATGGACGCTAACTGAACATTAATGTCCACGAGCTGAGTTTTCACTTCGAAAACGTCGTTGTGCACTTGCTGGTAAAATACAGTTTAAACAGCTCATAAAGGAGGAGGTTCCGGCAGTTCCACAGACAGTCTCAAGCAGCAACCTCTTGACTCACCAAATTCTGGGGATTCTATATCATCTAGTAAATAACAGCATTAACATTCCTACCTATAGAAACCTCCGGAAGAGGTTCGGAATTTCCAATTCCACCGACGATGTTGAGGGAACGGAAGGTTCTTCCATTGCAGCATAATATACCTTCCTCTCACATAAATACAGATTATATACAGTGTTCCGATTAAATCTGTATTGTTTGCGTTTCATCTTTACTACCCATTGGCAATAGAAAAAACGGCATATAAACGGATTAACTGTACCTTTAAAACCATTTGGGAAATAAGAAGTGATAATGGGTAAAAAAACACATGAAATAAACGCAGAATGACGTACCACTGTGTCATAGGCTTTCGTTGGATGAGAAGACTGCAAGACTTACCATCAAAAAAGAAGTTGTTTAATAGCATCTATGTACCCACTAAAACAAAGCACCCAAATCAGTTGCTTTTACTATATTAATATCGTTAATATATGAGGCTTCCTGGGACTTGCTAGGTAAATTACCAATTTTTCAAAACTAACGCAGTGTAGTGTTTTGTAAAGGTGGTCGCTTAAACCACTTTAACGCTTCGCAAACATTTCTTAAAAGTTGGCGTGGCCACGACTGCGTCTTGTCTCGCCTGACTACCCTGTAGGCTGGGTCACGTGTTGGCAAGGCAAGGATGACGAGATCTGCAAAGCTAGCCAGGCGTCCGGCCGGCTGCAATCCTCCGTGTGGCATCGCCAGCAACATCCTCTAGACAAAATACTGACGATTGACAAAGCCATTATCTTGAAGACACTCGTGTATCGAGCAAAGACCTGAACCCCCTACTCCAAACAATCTAAGAAGCTCACTCACTTCCATCATAGATAAATTTGACCAGCTGGCCTTTGAATATCCGAATGTGCTTATGCTGCGTATGATTACCTAGCATTTTGTTGTTTTAGCCGACAATTCCGAGTAGCAGACGGCCCAGAACGGATTTCTTTAATATTCTCAATACTTAATGTTAAATGAAGCGCATTTTAATTTCTGCCATGTCTCCAGATCTGTGAATAATGATAAACGTAAACACAAACATCTTGAACTTAACGATATATCTTATTGGGAAAACAGCGCACTTCTTTCGATTCATGTCCTTGGTGCTCATCGACACGCCTGTCATTCTTTGTCTTTATGCCCACCGTTCCGAAACTTTTAAGCCCTCTCCAGAGCGGAACGTGACATTTTAAAAAATATTTTTTTGTGTTTTGGCGATTTCCATGTGCAAACAATTCATACATTATTTCCTAGAAGATAGCTGTAACTTAATCATTTTCGGCTCACGAAAAATTTGCTCACGGTAAATAATATTAGCCCAGGGCAGTTCAGTTTTAAAAAGAACATTTCAATGACTTACTTATGAAAACTGTCCAAGGATGATGAGGTTGATTACGCATTAACTTAAGCTTATATTTATGGGTTATAGCTAACGTAAGTGGGCAGAATACATGCTTTTTGTTTAGTCAGAATCAGAATCACATGAAAATGAGTGTCAAACTCTTTACATTAAGTAAAATTCCACCCTACCACGGACAGCAGTACGAAAACGGGGATAAAGTACGGAGTCACAGTAACCTTGAGCCCTCTACCATATATCTTATCGTCCTCATGACCTCAATCACTCAACACGCCCCTTCACAACCACCAGAAGCACAAGAAAGTGAATGTATCAGATTTTTTGCGAGTGCACGTTGCACTGTTTATGCAGAACATGAAAAGATATACTGCATTTGCGTTCACCTACATTACCATCCTATCTCCGCAAACAGTTGCCATGATCAGTCAATAGTCACATAACATTTCTGATAGAAATTAAGATTTCAGCAGGAGTTTTAACACTTTATTCGTGTAGTAAAATATAAAGCAAAATGAAAATGATAAGCAATGGGGCTTGAAAACGCTTACAGGACACATTCGAATAAAGAAATATTTACAAAGTAATCAGTCAGCAACCTCTCACTTGCGCAAAAATCCACGCTTGAAGAAGCTCTCACGGCGAGACGCCAGGTCCGTCTGTTGTCCTTCTCCTCCAGCTGATTTATAAAATATGCCACTGCCCAAAAGAAGAACACCGCGTTTTTTGGACGATTTGCTGCCATGGGCCCTGGAACCAAAGGAGCGTTTCTTGTGATCAGACATACTTGGCGGTAGAATAAGACTGCAGGTTTCTACTGGCGTCTTCGAATGATGGCCGCCACGTCGACGGCGGGCTGACGCACAGTCCTCGTCCTCTTCAGCTTCTTCTTCAAGAGTCATCAAACTGTTCCAGCTACCGATACTGTGGGAGGATGCAGAGTCGTCCGGACTGTCTTCGTGATGTCCACTACAGCTCAGCACCTCGGCTCGATTGTACGTGCTCGAGGGCAGGCAATTACCGGGCGTAGTCGTAGACTGTCGAATCAAAGGTAAGGGACCGTTTGGTACTCGGAAAGGAGAGAATAGGTTTTTCAGTGAGGTGGTACTGCTGGTTGAGAGGTTTCGAGCGCCAATCCTTGATGGCAAATTGCACTCTGAGACGGACTAGCACAAAAGAAATTCAAAAAAAACGTGATCAAGCAACTGAAGGCAAAGGAGCATACACAAAAAGAAGACGGTGGTTGTCCCTGATCGGTCGACCTGCAGATTCGTGCTGTCTGAGTGTTGGACTTGAAACAAACACCGTTGGCAGGAGTCCGGACGGCTTCCTCGACCTAAGTGCGGTATAAAAGTCCAGTAAAAGTGTCCCTTTTAAGGACACGTTTCTACATGACCAAAACATTCTGCTAAGCGATTGAAGTAACATTACCCCTAGATTATTTTACCCCACCAAGCATCGTGTTCTCACTGGTTGGCTCATAAGGGGAAGAAAATAAATCCAACGGTGATAACGGACATGCGCGCGCGTGGTACAAAAAATCAATTTAGACCACGCAAAAATGTGCTCTTGTCCCTGAGAAAAGCATACGACTGAGACAACTTAGCGCAAAGACTCACTGCCCTCTATGAGAAACGGCACAATTTTAGTAGCAAATCGAATAATTTCACGAAAAACCCATCCTACCGAAGCTTTTTCTAAGAAACACTTGCAAATTGACCATTCTATGGATGCATCATCAGCTGTTCGGAACGTTATATTTTAATTGTTTTAAACCACTCAATATCGACTAGTCCTTTACTCTTCACAAACATTTCATATAGCCTTGCTACTTTTTAAGTTTCAGTAACTTAATGAAAGGATGTCAAGGTTGAAATGTTTACCGAAGTGGGAATCATATTTGAAGGCATCTTCTTTTTATTCTCAATTACTTTCTGGGACTCACATTTTCGCTAGTAAGGGTGGACATCTTGTTGTCATCCAAAATTTTACGCTACAAAGGCATTTAGCAGTATCTCAATTTTGACTCAAAAGCAGTGTCGGCGTGACCATTAAGCGTTTCCTAAGTATGGTATACAACACCGTCTTGGTATTTCCTGCGTTCGAAAGCAGTTGTCTGTTAACCACTTCCAGGAACTTGTTAAATAGGAACCGTTATCGAAGCTTTTGTTCGGAACTACTTAACGAAGACAGTAAAACCTCCCAAGTTAATCAGATAGGCATGGCAAAGAGAGAACGATGTAGCGCAATACCTTGTCCAGGGTGGGTGTGGACACACCATAGGAATGGCTACCCCGGCGAGCATCAACCGAACCCAGTCTCGGGAGGTGATGACGAGCCAGCATCCAGGTTCCTGTCTTTGATTTTCTGCTGTTGTCATCACTGGGCAAGTTACCCTCGGTCTCCGCGATAGGCTCGAGGGTCGGCCGGCAGATCGTTACCAGAGTCCGATTTCCGGCCACGAGTGAGTCCGTTCTCTGCAGCGGCGCGCAAAGTTTCGGATCAGCCAGAGAGCGTCGTATGGTGCGTAGTCCATCTAGCATGGAACGGAAAAATGCTTTTTCGCGTGGCACCATCGCCTCCGAAAGTCCGCCACCAACGGAGGATCGGTTCATCTGGAGAACGTCACTGACGCGCCCCGACGCTCCTGTTTGGCGCTGATGGCGTGTGGATCCAAAAGAGTAGGTAGAACGCAGAGAGGAGGTGGAAGGTGTACCAACAGCACCGAGTCTGGTTGGGCGCTGAGACAGTGGTCTAGGCAGGAAGGCTGGCCGGACCCATGTTAGAAAGAGGAGTCAATGGAAACGAGATCAAGGTCATCCGCATCTCGCACCGTATCCTCCTCGGCCTCCGAGGCGAATGCATTAGCATCCCGCTCTAACCAGTTTCTCCGCACCACTAATCCGTCTGGCGGCGGCGCACTCGGCTGCAGGAAAGTGTCCGAAGTGGGCTGTCTCTCCAGCGGCGTGGAGGGGGGCGAACACCGAGATGAGGGATGTGCAGTCGGAAGATCGATAACGCCAGCCTTGGGTGAAACCATCGATCCTGTGTCAACATTTAATTTTACAGACAGCAGGGGTGTTGAGGGTGCCTTGGAAACTTCGTGATGGAGCTGCAAGAGGGTTATATACACGGCCGGATTTCAGCATGGGAGTAAAAGTCAATCCTACAGTGGTATAGCACTTTTTTCGCGCAACCTCCTCAGGACAAAAATGGCACCCATTTCTTTGGTCTGCTGACGGTGGTAGTGCCGACTAATTCCACTCTGTTCCCCACCCCAAGTAGCGGTCAAACATTATTTAAAGAACTCCCAGCAACATAGGGCAAGAATTGGGGCACACACAATAACCACAAACAACGGACGTGAGTTGATGACGGATAATGGCTAACGTCAGATTCTCATATGCTAACCACCATACTTTCAGCCACTGCATCGCAATAAAGAGCCAGCTTTTTGGAATTGTTCAGGAGCGAGGATAAGTTTAGTCCCTGAAATGGAGTTTTATCATATGTAAGGCGCAGTAATGCTACAACACACTCAAAAGTGTCCCTTCACGTCAAACATGCAAAAATATAACAAAAGTGTAGGTGAGCGACTGCTGAAGCTGTCGACTACTTGCACGTCAATCAGGTTGCAAAAGGGCTTATAAATTATTGATCTCCAATCGCGGGTCGTAGGTCTTAATTCTAGATGAAGACTCGAGGCAACACGACCATGTAGAGTGCGCCTTGTGAACTACTGAGCGGAAGCCAAACAAGTGATACGAAAATGCATGGAATTAGAGTTAAATGGAAGTCTTTCTACATATCATACTACTGAGTTGGGTTGACGAAAAAGGTAAACCAAAGTGGATCTTGCCGACACTACCCTAACAGACTCCAAGCGACTACCCTCTACATTAATAACTTTGACGTGCAATTGTATCATTGATGCTTTCCCCTAACCCTCCTCCCACTCCAGTGCTCTTAAACCAACTAAAGGGACAAATTCACATCAATCTAACTCAGAAACTACTCCAGTACAAGCGCCAGTAATAGATGCGAGATAACTTGCAGAGATGCACAACTGCAAAAGCACTTTACGCTCCATTTCCGCCTCTCGGGCGTGAGTGTATAGCGCTGAACTGTTGGCATCTTAAGTACATATTCAGACACTGTTGTGTATTTGCAATCTTAGAACGAGGTATTACGGTAAAAAGAAACAGCACCTACTCTGGCAGTATAGATAAGTGAGTTTTCATTCACTTTCAGCGAAAAACCCATTTCAGGGAAGTCACAAAACCGATTTTCACTTGGAAAAGTTAAAGTCCGCATATTCTCGTCAGCGAAGCATCTAATTAATGCGCTTTTAAAGCCGGGTAACTTATTATTTTAATTGATCACAGGCATTACTTTTTCGTCGATCTTTGCTGGTGGAAGTTCATTTTCTCGGCAAATGAATCTTCACGCTTGGATGAAATTTATAAATACGACGCAAACGGCCAGCTCCGTGGAGAAAGAAGAATATCCAAAAACTCGCTACTTCGGTAACTGCTTTTTACACGATGGCATCTTGTTTTGTACTGTGCCTTTGATCAAAACACACAGAACAGGATCTCGATTTGACGCGCACCGACTGACACAGTGAACATCCACCGCCATCGTCAAGAACGATCCGAAACCACCATAATTCACCACCAGAAATATCGGATGACAAAAACCCGACCCAGCTGGCCAGCACCTTAACGATTACCACGATGCGCTTCATGCCATCACCCGGAAATTCCCATTTTAAACTTATTCGTCGCATTTACATCAATTTTAACGTTTCTCAGAATCGTCATTACTTTGGTTTTGCAAGTTGCAGTTTCCCAAACAAAAGTAATATTAATTTTCGAATTTCCTTAACCTTTTAAATTCACTTAAGCTGTTCCTTTATGATGTCGAAGCTTTGCAGACGTCAGCGCTCAGCCTGGCGAGAGGACACCATCTCGCAAAATTTCAGCATCTACGAGAGATAGGCTGTCTCACCGCACGGTCTACGCCCATTTCAGTCTCCGGGCGCGGCGAATAGCGCCGAACCGCCGTCATCGCATTGGCGCCCTTTGAGTGCAGCGATACGATCGACCGAGAGGGCCTTGCTCCGATCCCTAGGATGACTGCCACTGCTCCAGGCGGCTGCGATGCGGCGAGGGGTCTTCATGGAGATTGCTCTACCAAGTTGGCGTGAAAATCTAACAAATAAGAAGAGTGCGACAGAGGGTCAGAACGGGTGTAAGCAATTTGCTGGGCATAGAACCATAGTAACTAACCAGATAGAGCCAAGAAACTGGTCCACAAGTCGATAAGAGCATACTCAACCGATGACATGCTCGCAAGGAAACACATAGTCAAAATCAATCCGCAAATTCATGGGCGAAATTTCACACAAAACCGCGAGACCACAGTTCAGAGGATGAAAAGAGTTGCTTGGCAGTGGTAAAGCACGTAACTGAATGCCTACATATCATGAAGTCCCTTTAACCAGATCTTCATTCAATTCATGGTTTGATGAAAACCTTCATCGCAAAGCAGTATAGTTGTCTGTATGATCGACTAAAAACGCTTGCAGTGATGTTAGTAAAAATCTTAGTAATAAACGTCAACAGCAGTGAATATATGCAAGTTGAAGATGACGAAAACGGGGTCCCTCCATAACATGAATATTGCAGCCCGAGTAACTGTATCTCATTCTGGTACTTAGACTAACAAGAACCCAGTTAATTTTAGGAACACATTACCCGTTTATCTACCTGATCATTTGCTCTCCAACTTTTGAAGACAGAGTGCAGGATATAAGAAACTGACGAGTGAAATGCCTTAGATATAAGAAATTATCAAATAACTAGAACCATTGCGAACTCAGTCACAGAAAAGAAGTTCCCTGACTAGACAACAGTCGCACTTCCTATCTGCAGTGAGAAAAATGTTTCTGGGTGCAATTAAACTTAGTGTAGTGGTTTTATTGAGATACTTGGGCTATAAACAACTCTAACAGAACCGCAAAATACGCATTGACATACTAATAAGCTTACACCAGAACTTACTTCTTGGACTTCAAAGAGATGTTGGCGAGAGTGAAGACCGTCTCTAGATCAAAGTCTAGTAACTCATCCGGTGGAATATCGGTGAGGAGTTCGTCTGGATTATTGACCAGACAGGACACTTGTACAATGTGGTGGCAGAGCCGGCGCAGGAAGGACGCCTTTGCTTCGCTCACACAGTGCTGCAGAGTTGCTACTGCGGGATTGCTAACCACAAGGGACCCGTCAGTGACATCATCTTCCAGGGCAGAGGCAGTGACAGCTACCCGCGCCTCTGATCCGGCCTGTGGAAACCAAGATACGTTGGTAACGCTGGCAGAGCGGGCGTGATCAGATCCCACGGCCGCTGAGGAATAAACATCTTCCTTAACGGAGGCACGACGTAAAGACTGGTTGATTGCTGACTGCGTCGTAGCGGTGGCTACGACCGACTCCAGTGCCTCCGGACAGCGACCTGAGGCAACAGCGGCGGTGGCGGTGAAACTGGCAGCCAGGCAGAAGGTGTATACCTGGTCGTGTAGCTCTGAAGAACCGCGAACAATCAGCGAAAATGCAGCGCGTTCTGGTGACTGTGTGCTCAAGTTTAGAACCTACGAAGGTGTTAGGGAAATAGTGACACACAGGACTAATACCTGTCGAGGCCAAAGTCTAAACATACGGAGCCCAGACAGCCCCGGGGGTAAAAAAACCAAATTGAAACAAACTAAAGACAATAACAGGCCAGCCGGAAAGAAATGAATAGAACTGCAAATTTCTCCCCTGTGAGGCCCGCCATAAATTCGTATGCAAACAAACAATAGCTCTACCACCGAAAATTGCGAGTTCTAGCACCGCGCCACGAAATAAAAGCAATATATATATATATATATATATATATATATATATATATATATATATTGAAAAAGTGGAACCGACAAAGACAAGGGAGACCGGAATGGCCATTTCTGGCTTATAAGCCGTCATCAGCCAGTCATACCCAATCCTAGCTGGTCCACCCTATGGATTGGGTATGACTCAGCTGATATCGGCTAATAAGCTTAGAAATGGCCATTCCAGTCTCTCTGTCGGTTCCTATCAACATATGCTAAACGTCGCTATGCGACCGTCTGCGAGGGGCTCTAGTCTGAGCTCCAGGGCCTAACGGACCGTACATGTACCTTAAGCAGATCGGTGAACAACATACTATCATCATATACCCGATCGCAACCGACAAAACAACGGACTCGTGGCTCAATGGTAGAGTGTTGCACTCAATGACCAAAGGTCGCGGGTTCGAATCTCGGGTGATCAACACCCGGGATTGGGTATGACTGGCTGATGACGGCTAATAAGCCCGAAATGGCCATTCCGGTCTCCCTCGTCTTTGTCGGTTCCACCTTATCAACATATACTTAACGTCGCTATGCGACCGTCTGCGAGGGCTTTGTCTGAGCTCCAGGGCACAACGGAACGTACATGTTCCTTAAGCAGATCGGTAAACAACATACTATCATCATATACCCGATCGCAACCGACAAAACAACGAGCCCGTGGCTCAATGGTAGAGCGTTCGACTCAATTACCAAAGGTCGCGGGTTCGAATCCCAGGTGTGCCACACTTGGGATTGGTTATGACCGGCTGATGACGGCTAATAAGCCAGAAATGGCCATTCCGGTCTCCCTTGTCTTTGTCGGTTCCACCTTATCAACAAATGCTAAACGTCGCTATGCGACCGTCTGCGAGGGCTCTAGTCTGAGCTCCAGGGCACAACGGAACATCCATGTTCCTTAAGCAGATCGGTGAGCCCCACACTATCATCATATTTCCGATCACAACCGACAAAACAACGAGCCCGTGGCTCAATGGTAGAGCGTTCGACTCAATTACCAAAGGTCGCAGGTTCGAATCCTAGGTGTGCCACACTTGGGATTGGGTATGACTGGCTGATGACGGCTAATAAGCCAGAAATGGCCATTCCGGTCTCCCTTGTCTTTATCAGTTCCACTTTAACAACATATGTTACATGTCGCTATGCGACCGCCTGCGAGGGCTCTAGTCTAAGCTCCAGGGCACAACGGAACATGCATGTTCCTTAAGCAGATCGGTGAGCAACATACTTTCATATATATATATATATATATGCACAAGGCATATGATGTACTGATGATCGGTGATGACCGTGAAACAGCTGTCTGCGTCTTGCCTGTTGCACTCTTAGCAACATATGTGTGCTATATATATGGTATGTGTCCTATGACACAACGTTCGTTTATCGCCGGTAGGTAACTGGCGGGCGGACAAATGGGATCGAGTGAGATCCTTACCACATTAGTGTGTGTTACGCACTTGTTTGGCTTGTTTATGTACCTCACTGCACAAGGCATATGATGTACTGATGATCGGTAATGACCGTGAAACAGCTGTCTGCGTCTTGCCTGTTGCACTCTTAGCAACATATTTGTGCTATATATATGGTATGTGTCCTATGACACAACGTTCTTTTATCGCCGGTAGGTAACTGGTGGGGCGGACAAATGGGATCGAGTGAGATCCTTACCACATTAGTGAGTGTTACGCACTTGTTTGGCTTGTTTATGTACCTCACTGCACAAGGCATATGATGTACTGATGATCGGTAATGACCGTGAAACAGCTGTCTGCGTCTTGCCTGTTGCACTCTTAGCAACATATTTGTGATATATATATATATATATATATATATATATATATATATATATATATATATATATATATATATATATATAGGCAGAATACCATGACCGACAAAGACAAGGGGAGACTTGAATGGCCATTTCTGGCTTATTAGCCGTCGTCAGTCAGCCATACCCAAACCCAGGCGCTGCGGCACCGAGCCTCGAACTCGCGACCTTGATGGGCAGAAGTCCAACGCTCTACCCACTGCGCCACGAGCTCGTTGTCTATATAATTTGGTACCGCAAGGTAGCATTAAGGAAGCACTGCGGTTCTTCGTAGGACCGAGCTATTTCTTTAACGGATGACTTCCCAAGCTACCAGCTTTAGCGCATTGTATTAGTTTAAAGTGCCTCAAGTGAGTCCTGAGAACTGCATTAACGTCCTTTTAGCATTGCACTACGCGATTGATCGACAATTGCATCCTGGTAAGTCAGTATATAATGACAGAAAGCATAATTGTAGGCCTAAAAACAAGACAGCTCGGAGTGCGCTGGCGATTTCAAACTGTACACGCCAGTCCCTGGGTTTAGCTATTTGACGGTGCGCTTGGTACTTTAACCAGTGAAACAAAGTTGTCTCTGTGCGTAAGTCACGGTTTCAATTGAATCCGAATTTAGATTTCGAACGGCGAAAGATTCACTAACCGCATGCATACGTCGGCTGTGCAGCTACATGAAACTGGGGAAAGCGAAGTCCCAATTACCTTAGTGGGAACGTTCGTAGCTTTTCAAATATGGACTTTCTGTGACTGTATTTACTTCCAATGCTGTCAAGCCCTCTGGGATTGGTTTCGAAGGTAGACAATGTAATATTCAATTTATGACGCATCCTTCAGGATGATATCAGATTGCCAACAGAATCCTATGACTTCCATATTATGGAGAACGTGTAGGGTTACTTCAACGGCGGTCTTCCCATAACACCCGGACTGCAACCCAAGGTGCGCACTTGTAAATGTCTAGAATATTGTAAAACACACGAGCTGAATATGTGTAGGTCTACACGATACTTGTAAACAGGTACATTAAAATTTTAGTTTTCATCTAACATACTTTAAGAGGCGAGTTAGAAAGAGCGGCGCTTATTTGCCCTTCACTAACTCTGCACGATTGACTGGGAGCTCCATTTTTTTCGACGGTTTATACCTAAATTTGCTGTTTTTGTCTGGCAAGCCACGCTGCTATCCGCTGGGCGACGCCACTTAACCTAAAGCGCGTTCAGCAGTCGCCACTGGGTGCAGCCACACAGACAACAAACCCGAGTTAACGCTCGCAATTAAATACAACGAATAATAAATGATTTAAAAACGCAAAGTTTGAATTACCTATTTTTGGTTAAAACTTAAGCGGACAAAAGAAACCCTTAGCGAGCTCGAGTTGAGTGAGGCAAGGGTCTGAATTTGAATTTAAATAGAAGGCTGACTGATGCGAGGACAATTCATGGGCTACAGCTGTTTCAAGTATTTCGCCTGTTGTTGCAATTCACCAAATATGCGGATAGTACAATTTTCCGCATTTTCCTTCTTGCTTGTGTTCCTGTAGAGGAAACGAGTGGATAGCAGTCGATTATGATAGGTGATTCAAACCATAATTTCAATCTTTCACGACCCAATGACCTGTGGCCAGGCTGGTGACGAGATCGAGCGGAGGTTGACATGGCATCAGTCTCTGTCTAAAGCGTGCCATACGCTTGTACAACAGTATCTAAGAGGTCACGCCGAGTCCATGTAGCGGACTACTGCGAGGATAAATTAAAAGACTAACTAGCCCGGGGTTTTATGCTTCTGGTAACCTCTTAGCATCAAAGGTACAATAGTCAATGTGTCTTACACCTGATAAGTCAACAGACGACAATTGGCTGAAATACTAGTGAATTCATGCAGTATAATGGTCGCAAGCATGAGTAGTCCATACAAATAATAAAGCGCGACACGCAGACCAATTCTACGCTACATTAAGGGGTTTACCGCAAGCGGTATAGCAAGTATCTAACGTTTCGAGTGACAATATCGGCTAGGTATCTTCAGAGACTGGTAGACTCTGCACAACTCATGAGCGGGACATGTAATCCAACAAAGCTGAGGTCAGGTCGACCATTGGCACCGCGCGCCCCACTATCGATGGCAGGTGGACGTGGGACACGGGGAAAATCATATCTGCGCTGCATGCTTATTTTTATGCATTAAATAGTTACTTTGTAGAAACATATTGCACGGGGTGTATGCATTCATGCTCTTCCTACGTGGGCTCGATCTGAATCGTGCCGATAAGGACTGCAACAATTAACAGATGCATGATTAAGCGACTGCCTACCCGCTTTATGTCCTGCAATTTCAGCATAAACAGATGCGTGAAGTGGTAGCGCCTTTTGCCACCACCACGACCAAAACCAGTGGTCGAGTTGGAGGCACCTGATCCGGTTCGAGAGACACCGGTGCTCGCGTGGTCCCCGCCACAACCAGTGCACTCCTCTGTGACGGCCCGCGGATTAGAAGTGTCAGTGTGGCCACCAGGCTCGTGCGACTCACCTACAAGGAAGAAGGGACGAGAGAAGCCCATGTTAAAAGATAATTCGGCAAAGAAAATAAGAAGAGGATAGCTATGTGCGAAAGGGCCCCGAGGAGTGAGAGAGTTGGAGATGAGCTCGACTATAACGACTTGTATAATGAGGCCTCAGCACTTACTAATCGGGGTGGAAAATAAAGGAAATTTTTAAGAAGGCGAATAAATGGGTTTTGTCAGCGTAACGTGGCTGCAGAGATCTAACACAATACCTATTACAGTGTGAGCACGATGATGAGCCGTTAGTAAAACTGGCTTTCGAAAGCTTGATACATGTGAGGTTAACTGAGAATGGAGGATAAACACATAGGCAGTAGGAGGGCGAGTTGAGAGAGGTCGAAAAGACGAAGGAGGCGATTTACACAAAGACTTCTACAAATGACGTTTAAGGCATTAGTTGCAAAAGGCAACCGAGCAAACGATGAAAAATGCTAACAGGAAAGGCATAAAGCTAAGGTTCTCCGTATTTGTCAAACGTCCTCAATACCTTGCACGGCGTCCACAGCAGCCTGGATGGCATGAGCCATGGGCTCACCGGTGTGGCGTTTTTTTGGGCGAACAACCTCGAGGGAGTCGGTGAGGAGAAATAGGGTGACTGGCTCCAAACAGGGTTGTCCTGAGGCGTTCAGGCTTAGTTGGAAGACACTGAGACTGCTGATAAGGCTACGTGAAGAGGAGAGCATCTCCGGCTAAAGCAAGGAGAATGAAGCAGGACAGCATCTAAGTTAGGTTGACAACCGGATTCGAAGACACAGACTACCTAGCCTTACGAAATAGAAAAGGCTGAAAAGGGTATATCAACTTAAAATGAACAATATTTGACAGCTTGACGCCGCACGAAGGATAGAGTAACCAGAGCAAAAGACAGTGTGACGTGTATGTAACTTAGGCGCTATGGTTTAGAAACAGTAGAAACCAGTCCTGTTTGCAAGGCAGATGGTTGCACCCTCCATCCAAGACTTCACTGGAACAATCGTATGACTCGCAAATCTTCCCCTGCATTTACATATACCAAAATTGTTTCTCTATCCCCACCCCTCAATGTACTGCCACCCAAAACACGATATCAAACAACGTAGACGGCTGGTTATTCATTAAATTTCGCTAATGAACTTGCAAAAAGGTAACTACACACAAAAGTGCGAAGGCAGTTGCCAAGCTGGAATTCAGGAGACGATTCGGAATCGACGCCAGTAATCAACAAATTACACACCATCTGGACATCTTAAATCGAGCCTGATCTGAGGCCCGAAATAAATAAATATAGTGAGCCCAGGTTCAATCTCATTTAAAGCAGGAAACCCGTACGAAGGACAATTAACACAGACGAAACTATACGAAAAATCAAATAAATTAAGAACCCATAATAGTTTTTGGCCGAACGGATCGCGGTCACAATCACAAAGACGCACAAAGGGCCAATAATTGAAACGATGGACAATTTAGGGACCCCGCAATATATAACTAGAGACGCCATATGCGTGGCCGAATGAATTGTCAACTATTGGCCAAAAAGAGGATGCTTCACTTCGATTTGATTGTGCCAGAAACACAATTTGCAGTATCACTAACTACGTTGTTAGTCTCGAAACGCTAAGTGGTCATTCGTCTACCCAGCGCTCGCTTTAAAAAGAAGAGATAAGGCTTCTGAAAGACTGCCTGAAAATGGAGAGGACGCGGCAAGCTAGCTACCAGGAATGAAAAAGATCTTTCTATTAAACCTTAACACCCGTTTCTTTGTAAGACTTTAATAACCAGTCACATGCCAGCACGCCCACCTCAATTTTCCAACTTAGTTTAGGTTAGGACAGTTTCGATAGCAAGGAAGTAGAAAAGGGACCCACCGGAGCACCGTTAATTTTATGATACAGCGTGAGAAGGGATATGAGTTCGTCGTTCTTCTTTAATCTGGCATCGATGTTGCTCAGCACACCTTCCAACTTCTCTACAAAGCTCCTTATGTCCGTGTGATCAGGGTGAGAAGCGGGTGTGAATTTCATTATGCCTGGTAGGGAAAAATGCAGGCAAAAAGAGGAAGTACTGGAGACAACTACATAACAGAACGCTAAACTGCACACGAGAAGCGGTGTGGTAACTGTATTTGACCGTGCGAAAGGTACGTACCATATAGTTAACACAGAACTAGAGACACATCGGTGTACGCATTTGTGAGCAGCTGTTGCGAAAGCACGTTAAATAAACGATAAGGGGAGGGGGGTAAAAAAAGAAAGAAATATGCTTTGCGCTCTAAGAGTACAAGGAACAATTGGCCTACCGGTGGCAGCAGCAGTGTTGAAAGCACCAGGATGTTAGATATTGCGCAAAGTTTATGAAGTTTATGTTCAGCCGGTGATGTTTGAACTCATTAAAAAGATAGCGGAATCGATTTTAACTAATAAACGAGTTGGTAGGCGGTAGTCGGTAGATTTCATGCAAGCATCTTGACCTGATCTGAGGATAACGATCACATTCGATCTTTGGTGGACTCGCAGGTCATATTCCGGAGAATGTCGTCAAAAAACGAAGAGTTCGATGCACACTATCTGACGCACCACCTGTCCCGTTAAATGTTCATGGTTGGGTTAGAAACAGAAAAAGGGACTAAGAAATGCCGTGGAAATGAAAACGTGTAAATGGAAAAGTTGGATAGATTTGATCAGTCAAACAACAAGACACGATTGTTGCATAAGAATAGCCATAATCACGCAAGTACAAACGAAACAGGCTAGAAGAATCAAAGTGAATGGGTACTCTAGAAGTGGACTTTATTCGTGTGACAATTGACCTGTCGAAACTGAACGGAGACAGAAGAGTGGTAAAGGAGATATAATTTAGTCAGGTCAACGATCCCCCCTAGTCCTAGTTGACTTAGTATAGACTACTTCTAAAAAGTTCAGTATGGAAAATGTTGACTTTAGGTGAGGTTCATGCTGCATAGGTCTTAGCGACATCCTGGTGGTATGATTGAAATATGCCTAGTAAAGCAAGTAATTTTCAATGGTTAGGTTAGACAGAAGGTAAATGTTCACCTTGCATAAGAAGAAGCATCGATGGCAAGCGTTGTACGGGCCGAATAAGGAGGTCTGACAGACTTTGACGTCCCGACTCTTTGCGACGCTCAACTTGTCGCATGAAAGCCAAGAAGCGGGGGTACTGGTCACCGAGCTCTTTTAGATGAGGAGCGCTGTAGAACTGCGTGTAATGACAGTATACCTAGAAGGGAAAAAGTGAAAGTATTTAAACAGTCAGCACAACCTGGCATGGGTCTATTATTGAAATGATAGCGTGCATTAATGATTTCTTTAACGAGCGCACACCGTACCTTACACAGGATAAAAAAATCAGTCAGTGGGCTAATATACCAACGTGCCTAAAAACACGGCTTTCATTTGGCTGAGCAATAAGGAAAAAGCAAAGGGTCCAACAAACTATTTCAACTAACCAATAGCAGAGAGATCAAGGCAACAGACGAAGCATCAGACAAGAGTTCGAATTTAAGAGAATCAATATTGCTGCAGATCTAGAGACGCAGTACTCACTCTATCCATTTCCTCAATTTGTGGAAGGAGAAGTCCTCCGAGTCGACTAGATTCATTGTCCCAGTTGACTTCCAGAACCTCCAGCGACTCCTGAAGACGTTTGTGGAAATTATAAACGGGAACGAGTTTGCCAAACACGATTTCAGCTTCAGCACGCGGAAGAATCGCACCACCGACCTGGCTTTCATTAACCACTTCCTGTAGGGCAGGAAAGCGAAGTTTGCAATTGAGTAAAAAATAAACAGTTGTCCAATCTTGAGGGGGGACGAGTGAATAAAATTGAGAGTAGGGGGGCGAAGGAACACGAAGCAGGCAACGCAAGGCAATCGGGGTGGGCACAGAGAGCAGTTCCCGACTCACGTAAAAGGCTGTCTGAGTGAGATATTCCAGCACCGTAACGTAATTGCGTTCTGTGACAAAAAACTCAAACACACGATGCTTTCTCCTTTCCAAACGTATTTGGATGGGCGTTCCACTCTCCGTAGCGATACCGGGCGAGCTCCACTTGCATAGGGGCGAATGTTCTAGACAGACAATTGGAAAAAAATGTGATTTCAGGGTTCAGTTCAGTTCAGTTTTATTAAGGGAAATATATGCGAAGCCTTTGAGCTCCCTATTGACGTCAGTGACACTGTAAATTTAAAAAGGCTGACATATAATGGACGTTTGACAAAGGGTTATCTCCCCGACACACTGCAGGGCACCGGACAACAATTATAAACTAATGTTACTCAAAAATAGAAAGTAGTATGTTATATGACGCGAAAATTGTGGATGGGAATATGTTTCAGGAAATGTGTTGGGTTCGGATGTCGTGACGGTACTTATGGCTGTACTGGTTAAACTTCCGCTTAAAAGTGTCAACGGATGGGGACATGATTATGTCGGTTGGCAGAGCATTCCAGGCCTTAATCACTCTGTTGGAGAAAAAGAACCTTCTTGTGTCGAGTCTTGTACCTGTCACACGTAGGTTAATGGGATGTCCTCGCAAAGTAGTGGTAGTGGCCAGCTCAAAGAAGTCGCCAGATGCAAGGCAACAATCCTGAAGCCGCAGCATTCGAAAGGCTTGTATTAAGTCGCCGCGTAGCTGTCTATAGTCCAGAGGAAACAGATCAAGATTAGACAATCGTGTCTCGTAAGGCAGGCAGCTTTGACCTTGAACAAGCTTGGTTGCACGTCTTTGGACCTTCTCAAGGGTGTTGTGGTCTTTGACAGACCACGGTTTCCAGGCTTGTATGGCAAATTCCAATTGTGGTCGCACGAACATCCCGAAGACCTTATTAAAGCACTCTTTGTCGAACTTTGCAAACGCTCGCTTAATTAGATACAAGCTTGACATGGCAGATTTTGCTACTTTTGAGCAATGGAACGATGGCTTCAGTGTGGGCGTGATCCATACTCCTAGATCTTTCTGAGCCTCTACCTCTGGTAGCGGTGTGTCGTCAGATAGTAAATTCTCTGGTGCCCGGAGCTGGGTCTGCCGAATCGCAGAATATTGCACTTGGTAGCATTGAATGGGAGGAGCCAGTTGTGCGACCATTCCTCGAGTCGATGCAAGTTCGCCTGTAGATTTTCTTCATCATCTGCGTTGTGGATGACCTTCCAAAGCTTTATATCGTCAGCAAACATGGCGGTGTCACAGTCCAAGCCACTTACGCAATCATCAATGTATATAAGGAAGAGGATAGGGTCAAGGACGGAGCCCAGAGGAACCCCACTCTCAACCGCGACCTCCGCCGATTGTTGATCGCCAAGACGGACAATCTGAGATCGCCCAATCAAGAAGTTTTCGATCCACTTCAAAAGCTTGCCCTTTACCCCAATACGGTTGAGTTTGTATAGAAGACATTGGTGAGGCACGCTAGCAAAGGCCTTCTTGAAGTCTATGTACACTGCATGCACTACATTTCCTTCATCGACCGCTCGGGTCCATCGTTCCAGACAGTAGAGCAAATTAGTTTAACAGGACCTTCCTCTGCGGAATCCGTGCTGCGCTTCAGAGAGAAGATGATGCCGCTCCAGAAACTGCATCAGTTCACGTTTGATGATTCGCTCCATAATCTTGCAACATATGGAGGTGAGCCTTACCGGCCTGTAGTTATTTGCGGAAGCCCGGCTGCCACTTTTATTCATTGGGGAAATCCACGCGGTCTTCCAATCGGGTGGCAATCTGCCTGCAGCGAGGGAGGCTTGGAAGAGTAGACACAAGGGTTCTGCCAACTCTACGGCCAACTTCTTCAACAACTTTGCCGGTATTACATCAGGACCTGACGATTTGGTTTCGTCCAGCTTCAGTAGTTCCTGCAGAACAATAGGTTCTGTTATGACCACTGAGTCAATTGTCGGGACCTCTTCCGCACTATAGTTATCAACGGTTATATTGGCTTCTCTCGTAAAAACCGACTGAAAGAACTCAGATAGATGCTCAGCCTTTTCTTCGTCCTTGCAAAGTTAGACGCCATCATCGGTTTTTAACAAAGGGATGGGGTCTTTATTTCGAGTGCACTGCCTAATGTAGTTGTAGAAGAGCTTCGGGTTTTCTGCTGCACGGTTTATCAAGTTACTCTCAAAACTTTGGCGGGCTTTATAAACCATGCCTTTTTAACCTGTTCCTCTGCGTCTTGTTCTTCGTCAGCGATTCGGCGGTCTTTTCCCTGAGATAAGTTTGCCATAGCTTTCGCTTGCGGTTTACTTCACTCTTCAGTGTGTTCGTTAGTCACTGGGGCCTGTTGATCTTTTTTTCGAATTAGGACAGTAGTTGGTGATAAGTCCTTGTAATACGGCCTTAAATTGCAACCAATCCTCGAGAATACACCCGGTGAATGTTTCACAGGTTGAAGCGGATAAGCATTTAAGCCTGCGACTACGGCATTGCCGTAATAGTTTTAGTCTTGCGGCCGTGCTCAAGTGACAAGGGTATTTCATTGTCATGGTTATTTTATTGTAAGCACCGAAATTAAAATAGATAGCATGGTTTCAGGCATATCGTGCCTGAAGACTGTCTATATTACTCAACTGCATAACTATCTCGGAACAAAAATGTAGATCTTGGTGGACGAAGTGATTGACATGCATTTATACGTTAGGATTGGTGTCTGTAGTTTATTAATGCACTATAGGCTAACGTTAATAGAGAAATAAATAAGCATTGGACGGATTAAGCCGAAGACTGTATAACTACCTCCATAACTGGTAAGCTACCTGGACTATTTATTTCGAAGTCCTCGATGGACACGTCTTTACGGCAAGTCAGTTCTTGGCTAGTGCAAAATGGGAAGGCGTTGAAGACACCAAGCGCCAGGTCTCTTTTTGATAACTTCAACACATTGAAACTCGTGGCTTGGAAGATTTAAAACTGACAAACTGACACAAGCTTCCTCCGAGAGAAGGGTGGAGACGCGATTGACCCTATTTAATGTGGGCTCTGTAGCAAATTTCATCGAGATTCCTCTTGGAAGTTTGGCTTGTGTACGCTTAAGAGACCAGCACAGGCGTGAAACGCGCCTACGTGGATTCAGCTTCGTCGGGCACCGTGTCCGCAGCGAGCTCCAGTCGTCTTGCTACTCAAACAAAGTTGATGTTAAATGAGTTGGGCAATGCTGAGCAGGTTTCCCCACTACACGCCCGAATCCAGATTAAGTCACTATTGCATTATTGAAGAACTAGTTGCAGTGGACGAACTATCAGTTGGAGACCTATACAGAATCGACCGCTCTCTATATGCACACCGGCCCTGTTTAAATATCAAGAAAAGGTCAAACTGATTTGGAAATAAGAGGGGCTGGCCAAACATAAAGCGTTTGTCTACGCGTGCCAGTTCGTCACTATTCGCAAACCTCACTTCATTAACTTACACTCCAAAACCTTTTTAGTTGTTATAAGGACCTAGTACAACCTCAACCGCAATCCAAGTGACACACCTAGACAGCCAGTTGGCAACCTTCAAGGTCACCGCTTTTACGTGGTGTGTTAATTTAGAGACGTGTCATGCTACCCTCATCAAAGCCGTTGGGCCACGTTATAGGCCAACTAGCACACGGAACTTCAAAGGTTCTGATAGGCAATTTATCTTGGAAGTGTAGCGATTTTAGCGCCCTTAGCAGAACAGGGCATCTACACAACGTTGTCAGGTCTTACTATTGGTGGAAGTCGACTACTAATTTTATTCACGGTGACTTCAAACAAGAATCTGACCACTGACGATGTTCAGCGAGTGATAAAAAAATCCGATTATAAGTCGTTGGCATACAAATAGGCTTCAAATTCCTATAGCACGATTGCCGTTGCTTCCAAATCTACATTTAGGTGTATAAAGGTAAAATTCACTTGGAAACAGTGCACCCACCAAATGATGATTTAAACGCCTCCAGGGGTGTCCGACTGAGATTGGGATTCGGCGATGTCGACGCTACAGTTGGACTAACTGTGACAAGGCCAACGCTGCCACTGGCTTGTGCAATCGGTAACATTGGCGAAAAGCCGCTGGAGAGGCACCGATGCGGATAACTGACATCGCTGGCATAAGTTGCATCCAGGAGAGAAGCAGAGTTACTCATCTGGCTGGTGGTCAGCAGATAATGTAGATCTTCGCTGACCCTGCCCACGGTCCGAGCGTTTAAAGGGGCTGTTTTGGCGCATTCAAGAGCAAGGGGGGCGCGGCTATCCCTGGCGGGGGTATATGAGACAGCGGACGAAGATTGATAGCGAGCTCGGTTGCTGCGTAGGTTCAGAGGATCAGCCAACTGTGCTACAAGATGATTGCGACTGGTTGACCGGCTGCATTCGTTAAAGCCTGGATCACTCATCAAAGAGTGTTCACCTGTAGTCAGTTTGGGACGCGACTTGGATGCTGCCAGTTAGAGAAGTGAACAAAAGGGTCAACAGGACGGTAGCAGTCCGAAAAGATAGCAAAGCGAAAAAATCCAGTATATTACGAACGTCTAGCAAAGTTTTCTGATAGTCTCAACAGATAATGATGCGATTTTTTGTGGTTCAAACATCATTTGCGTATAAAAGGAAAGAAATTTGATTTGAAAGTCTTCCTGGAGGTTTTTCCGCCCCGTAATTACAAGCACATCGGTTAAGGTAGAACATATAACGTGCAAAAATGCATTTGATTGCGGAAATAAAACAGTGCACCTGACATTTTAAGTGCTAATTGCCTTTCTTGGGGTAATTTTGCCGGCAAAAACAACATGCAGCCATAGGACAGTAGCTCGACGACTATGCGATACCCTAGTGCAGCCAGGTCGTCAGATAATGGCCTTCAACTGAACCATGAGAAGTCTGTTTAATGTGTTTTTCACCTGCGACCATCCCCTAGTTCTCAATTCTCAGCCGTCCTTCCCAACGAGGTATACACTTTTCGGTACCTTGGCGTTACTCTGACATCGAATCTTTTATTCTCTCAACGTATTGATGCTCTTTTTACATAAATTCGTAAACTTCTATATTATATTCGTCATTTACGTTCCTATCACACACCCTTATCTGGCGAGTTATAGAGGCATGTGTTCTTCCCCTCATCCTTTATTGCTCTTCCGTGATTTTTCCAACCTTGCTTAAAAAGGAATTTATGATTTTAAAACGTATTCTCCGAATGCTCTTTTCTGCTGCTGGTGTTTCTCATATTGTTTTAGTGGATTTGATAGCAAAATGGCACTTACGGCAGTCAAACAATTCGCTGGGCGAATCCTTGATTATGTAACTCACTGCTGTGAAGTCTTCCCGTCCGATGCGTCGAGGCTTTCGCCATAAAGCCAGTCGTACAACGGCATATCAGCGCTCCATTTTGCCATTTCTAGCACGCTACCTTACGTGTGAAGAGACAGAAATAAATAAGCTCAGGCTAGAACTGTCTCCCCACTAGATGTCCATTTTTGACTCTTTGATTCTTGCATATTATGTTTCCTTATCCTATTATCTTTGTGAATGGAACCATTTATATTTTTGATGCATATTAGAAAGCACCTTTGACATTAAGCATTTTTTAACCGAATAGAAGTAACTGGACGGAAATTAGTAGGTTAAATGAAAATTTTAGGGCAAACCAGTGGTAGGCAGCTCGCCAGTTGAGAAGTAGCCGTGAAATAGTGAGTTTGCTTCATTGTGTGGATCCAAATTTTCTTTCCCAGCTTCTGGAAGCAAAATATCCGCTGAAGAATTAGGTTTTTCGAACTTTGTGCCGGGCGGTGAGAAGGTGTCTACCGAGGAACGAGGAGACAATAGAGGAGCAGATTGGAGCTCTGGTGATAATATGACTGACGACTGAAAATTGGCGGGTACGCAGAGGTAGTCACGCGGGTGGCAAATATAAGTGCACTGGAGGGACTTCCAAAACCAATCCAAACGCAGGACCGGCACCCGAAATGAGACCTCCTTTAGCTCAGAGCACAAATTCTGAGCAATGTCGGTACTGGACTCCTGGACAGCTGTATTTGGTGAGCGGACGAGTAGATCGCTCATATCCTTCAAAAAGCATAGATATAAAAGTTAGATTGACTCCAGGCCCAGAATGAAGCACAAATTCCTATTTATGAGTGTCTTCAAGCACCGCTGAGTGCAGGGACTGCTCCATGCATAAACCTATACAATAAGGTGAGAAGGTTCGTGTCCTGCCGGAATGCGCACAGGCATATCGATTTCCTGCTCACAGTTCAGTCCCGAGTCCAACACGATAGGAAGTAGGATGACACGAGAAGCGATGTATTGTTCGTCTTCGGATAAATAGTAGGCTTGTTATTTGCAGTTCCCGCGAACATTTTCGGATAATTAAGGCTAATCCTACCTTTGTATGCCTCCGCATCACATAAACGGTTATGGTCAAGAGGTGCGGCAAGAGATGCTACAATCGTGGGTTCCCCGTATTACTGCGTTTCAAAAGTAAAGGTAAAGAGTACAGACTTAAACATCAAAAAATTATGACTGGCATGACTTCATTTGGTGAGTTCATGTCAATGAACAGATTTTAGACAAATGCGGTTCTCAAACACAGCACACTGTACGGAGCCCAGAGTAAAAGATAACACCGTTAAGGTCACGCATTCAAATGTGACTGGTTACGCACGCTACAAGTTCACACTACAAACATAAGCATAAGAAAATTTCACCTGCGACAATGTAGCGGGAGCCGTTTTATTCGGTTGGCAAACCTACGTGGGACCTGTCGGCAGAGTGAATTGCGCTAAAATCCGTTCCTTGAGCTCTACAGACATTTGAGCCACACTGTGCACAATGTCGAACTCGATATCCGCCGAAATCACTATAATCTAAGCTATGCGGATTGAACAAAATTACTCAAATAGCGCGACATTCACTAACAGCGGATGTTCGGATGTTACGGAATAAAAACAACGACCGAGGATAGGACTATGAATAGCGCAGGATATAATGTATCAAGGGAATTACGTGGATATATTCCGAATGGAAAATAGTTACATAAAATGAGTCTTTGAAAAGAGGGTATGGTTTACCGGAGATCCTAGAGCGGAAGGCCATTCGTCAGAAACAATCACGTGCGTGAGCTGCTCATCGCATAAGCTTTTGGCCAAGGAACCATTATGCTCCTGTACAAGATCTTTTAGTTCCTTCAGTGTTCGGCTATGCATAGGGAAGCCCACGAAGTAGATGCAACAAGATTGAAAAACTTTAGCCCGATGCTTGTTCTGGAATGGAAGAACGGAAAAGTAAGTCGGTTTTTTAGAGGGGAATGCAAGTGACAAAACTATGTAGTTGAGATGAACTAATACTTTATAAAATAAGAGGACTTGGTAAAGGTCACGAGCAGTGACGGGTATCCCTGCGACAAAGTGAGCTGGCAAGAAGTATCCCTCGCCAAGCATAGAAAAGGAAATGCTGTAAGCAGCAAACATACCACGAAGTCGGGTTCTGTTGAATCAAAAAATGGATCAGAAATGCGTAGGTCCCACGCAGATTCTATCCAGGACGCGCTAACTGTAGTGATATTTGTAGATGTCAAAGCCGCTTTGCGAACTTTTTCGCCAGCACATCGATAGGCGACCAGATGAGTCACATCGGCATCTAGTCGTCGACGAACACTGCCACCCATCCAATGGACAAGGGAGGCCAAATGATTCTGTAAAATGGAAAAAAATTCAAGAACAGGTAGATTCATGCGCCGGTTGATGTTGCTCATTAATGGCAATCATGTCAATGGTTACTAGAATATTTGCAGATTCCCTTGTGATTGCATATTCCCGAACCATTACTATGAAAAATATCACATTACCTTAATAACAACATATAAAAGCATTAAAATATAAATTGAGGTTTTTATTTTTATAAAGGCGGTAATTTGTACAGTTGGATTGCTGTAAGGGTGAAACGAGAAAATTACGCAGTTATAAATTCCATGACTTACCACATAAACCCGGTCTCGAAACCCAGTGAACGAGACAACCACTTGAGACATTGAGAAGCAATAAACGGGACGACTTTTACTCCACCTCACCCGGTTGTGAAAGAGAGAGTAAAAGCTCGGCATACCGTAAACATGCACTTCTCGGTTCTTAGACTGTATAATATTCAAAATTGCTGGTGTTTTTGAAATCAGAAAGTATAACCGCCAATCGAGAGTTTGGCGGATCGGAAGGTAGCTGAGCCAGCTTCTCCAGACAACTTTCCAAATTAGGGACACGGACAACGATAGTGGCTTTCGCAATGTCCTGGGAATTAATTAATATCAATAGTTACCTCAACCGACTCTGAAAACCACGAGTTTGAAAACATACTAGTCCCAACAACAAAAACCCTCAGAGTAAGCACAGGACGACGCCATGTTTCTAATACGACTCGTAACAATGTCTGCTGTAATCCCGAGTGATTAAAACAAGTTGATGGTGTGCAAAATCCCATGCAAGACAATGACTTACTGGAGATTCCTAAACTATGAATTATATGTTTCTTTGTTGAATACGGGGAAATGTTAATTACCAAAGATAAAAAAACTTGAATAACTATTTCTGATTTCTCTGTCACAAAGGAGGTAGCAATGTCCGACCCCATTCCGCTTTTTAAAACGCTATCTGATTACTGAGTCCTTACTATGAATAAAGAAAATAAAAAGACGCTGTACAGCCGGTAACAAGAGGAACAGAGATCGTCAAAATGGAACGAAATCAACTTTATTTGGCAAAGGTTGGAAAATAGAAATGAAAACATGAAAAATGATATTGTTTAATGTTAAACGGATGTACGAACTATAAAAATTTGACGAAGAATTGATAATTAGTATACTTAAAAAGAAAGAAAAATATCAACTGGATGGAAAATTAAAGGAAATGTTCGATGTTAACAGTAAAACCTGATAATAGCGGGCCAGTTGATTGTTATTTATCTACTTTGTAGAAGACTCATGGTTATTCAGGGCTTCTCCGCACCCATCTAACAACGCCGGACCCAAAACGTTGTTTTCAGTTCTCTTGAGTAAATACATCCTGGGAAGTTCTTGGAGAGCCTCAGAAGTTTAAAGCAGGAATAATTATTGAAATATTGGTGTTTAGAAGATAATTCTAGCACTATGTTAAGCAGACTATTAAAACACAGAAGACTTC
>WEDG01010814.1:0-43778 GCA_017591395.1 Schistocephalus solidus | reverse complement strand
TCTTTTTTTTTTCACGTAGGGCTGCTTCGCTGTCGATGGTGCGCATTTCTTGTTTCTTGCAAAACTGTGGCTTGGGATTCAGAGACACGCATGCTAAGTGACGATCGCTCCAGTCGTAATATCACTTCTTTCCTTGATAGAAGTCCATTTCATACCGTCCAGGAAGGAGACAAGTAGAGTTGCCTTTTGGTCGAAAATGATACGTCAGCTCTCCTTAACTCACCCCCACCGTAGGAGAAACCTGAAAAAATGCCTGAAAAGCAACACGAAATACCACTCCTGCTGCTATGTTGAACCAATGGCATTGTATGCCATCTAATCTCGCCATTTGAATCCTTCCAGTTAACTCTATACCGAAACCAAATTTGATTGAATTTGTGGGGATCTCAAGAACAGCCCCTTCTTATCTTTTCTACAAAACAGTACGTTTCCCCTATTCCTACACCCATACCAAGCACCAGTTACTCTTGGTAAACCAACGCAGATTCCTAGCTCAAATATAAGTCCGGACTAAAGCCTGACCACTCAAGACTTAAAAATCTAGCCTCCACAAAGTGGCCACCTTTACAATCACCTTCTTCCTCCCTCAAACTCAATCCCACCCGCCCTTGTGACTTGAGACTGCTAAACTAAATCTGCCAGCGTTCTCTTTCAAGAATGGCGCTTTCTGTTCCATCTACAGCAGCATCCTCTACCCTTGCGCCCATTCTCTCCATGGTCGTTTCCCCAGTTGCTCCCCAATAGGAAGGGTCCTGCTGGAATACCTATAGACCATACCTTGACTTAGTGTCACTCTCATTAGGAATACTTTGCAGTATCCCGCCCGCAGGTTTTCTGATGCTCCCAATAGCTAGCGGTGCTCTGCTCCCCAGTTCACGCTTACACCTCCGGTTATTTATACCGCTTTAAACCACTCCAGCCCGTACTATCCCACAACCTTTTTCCAGCAACAGAATAAAGGCCCCTTACGTTTAGTGGCTGGTCAAATCACTGGATGGTTTAGCCGCCCTCCTCGGTGAAGTCAAACCAGCTGGCCCAATTTAAACCGTTTGTTCTTAATGTCGAATCCTTTTGCTCAATGTTCTCTGCTTTCAGACACCGGTCTTCGTCCACCGTCCAGATATGTTTAAAGCACCTTAAAACATGGGCAACACCTTCCGCAGCCGCACCCGGAACCGTAGGTTAAAAAGGGAAGTCATCCACGCGACAGCCGTGCTGGAGGGAGCTGTATCTGCTAAGGCACTGACTTTCAGCCCTTAGACCGTCGGCAATTTTACCAATGGCTAAGAGAGTTGTTATCGCCAAATTACCCAAAGAATAGGAACTTTCATCACGGGCTGTGTCTACCGCCCGCCCAATGCCAGGAGGATTACTGTGATTTTGCCCTCAGGAGAGTATTTCACGCTGCGGTTGACTTTCTAATTTTAGGTATTGCCGATTGCAGGTGATTTCAACCCTTCTGAAATTCAACAGCCGCATACCTCCGCCTCATAAAGTTCTTGAGACTCTACTTAGGCCGTAGATTTCGGTATGTGGAAAGGTTGTTGACTTCTAACATGAGTGACCAAGCAAACTTTTGCCTAACTTCTGTAGAGGTTGCCTGCCTTAAATAGCAGTCATCTTTAGGTCACTTGGGAGCTCAGACCGTGCCATCGTTGTTTCTACACTACAATTCTAAAACTGATTAAAGGTTTTCCAAAACAGCTTTTCTTTGATTTCCAGACCAGCCCTTTCTGGACAAAATTTTGCATTCCTTAACTCTGCTGACTAAGTCTGATTTATTTTATTGTCAGGGATGTGAACACTTGTACTTGGTATGTTGTAGCCAAAGTTTGGATCCACTTATTTTCTCATTCCATTCCCTCAAGTAAATAGAATTTTACTACTGCGGATGGTGCCGACTTCCCTTTCTTTTTCCTGAAGGTTACGTAAACGCTCTCGTCGATTTCATCTACAAAACGACATTCCCATTCTACCCTTGATTCGACGCATCTTTGAGCAAGCTACGAGGCTGGCCGAAGAAAAGCGGCTAGCCAATGAAGTCGAGTTAGTTAAAAATTGTTCGTTTTAAGTCGTGAAACTATTTTCACGCACAATAAGAACCCATAGAAAAACACGGCACCTTGTCCTTCGAGACGCCCATGGAAATCCTATTAAGGATGTAAAGTTGACGCCTGATAGTTTCAACGTTTTCTTGTCCAGAAATTTAATCAAAAATTCCACCGCTCCCTTTCGACCATCCGGGTTTGGACTGGTGGCTTTCACCTTCTGAGACGTGAGCGTAGCCGTTAAACGTTCTCGTTTATCTCATAGTCCTGAACCAGCTGGCGTTCCGGTCAATATTATAAAGGCGGATGCTAATGTTATTTTCCCGTCCCTTTTGTGTAAGATAATTAATCTAGCTCTGGAAAGTGAAACTTTCCCAGTGTGTGAAATGAATTGTACATTCTGCCTATCCGAAAACATGGCCAAGCAACAAACTTTCTGCTGCTTCGAAAATCTTGAAGAACTTAATCAAAGATAAGATGATGTATCACTTAACCATGTATAACCTTCTGAGTGTGGCCCACACTGGGTTCCTTAAAACAAGGTCTTGTGACAACTGTCAGCTCACTTTCTTTGAACAAATTTGACAATCAATGGACAATGATTGCACTAAGGCTTTTGTTCGAGTTGACCACACCAACGTTCTCCTGAAACGTTCCTCCCTCGGCAGATGTGGTATACGTCTGAACTTGATATCTTCTTACCTGGGCTCCCGTGCACATGTTAAGATTTCCAATGTTTTCTCCAATACAGCACGTGTTAGGAATTGAGTGATTAAGTAAAGTTCGCTTTGCCCGCTCGTATTTTTTCTTTCTATCATTGAGGTATCAGGTTTATTTCAGAATAGTAAACCCCTTATGTATGACGATGATTTAAAATTTACCTATTGATACAGACCGGCCGATCGCGACATCGTGCTCGAACTATTAAAACACGATCTTGAGGCCTTTGCACAGTGGCGCTATCCATGGCGCTTTCCCTCTCTTGGCACAAATGGTTCATTATGGTTGTTCGTGACCGCAATCAGCCTCAACTAAGTAGACAGTGTTACGACCTTAATGTACCTAAAATTGTTTAGGATATGGGCAAATCATATCCCAAGGGTCTTAACCTTTCGGAACATTGCACCTTGATTGTCTCCAAAATACAAAGAACCACTGAGATTATCCTCCGAAATTTTAAAACTTTCGATATTAGACTCCACCTTTATGAAATGTACATTAGGCCTGGCTTTGAATAATGCTCGTTTCTATTTAGCCTTCTGCTCGCTAGTGAACGGAATAAAAGAGAATCAGTCAAGCACCTCCTTACGAAAATAGGGTTTATCGTGGGAGCATCGTAATCTGACGTATCAAGAACGCTGTTGGCTTATAAACATTGATCCCTTATCGTTCCGGCGATTACAGAGGGGACTCAATTTACTGTTCAAGCATTCAAACAGTCGTACATCTAAAATCCTTCAAACTTATTCTTTGTTTAAGAGAAGTATTACTATTGTTATTTACTGAAAACATCTTCCAGGAATTCTGAGTGCCAACACAGTCGAAGCTGTCTTCCGGCTCACCGGAGTGCGTGACATCTGAGCCCAATCTCAGGTCTAACCTGGAGGGCGATTGGGCCGTCTTTGCAGTCCGAAACGGGCGAATTCTTCGGCAGACAGCGAGAAAACCGTTCACGGATGCACTCTTGCATAGAGAAGAATTCCGGTTCCTTAAAAAGACAGGGAGAATGCAAACACATTGCACTTGTGCTAGCCCTTCCCCGCTCTGAACTGCTATCATCCCACGGGCAGCAGTTCTTTTTCCCGAATAATATTAAGTAAGGAAAAAATACTAATAATCGTATTCCTTCAGGAGATTTTTTCACTGTGAGCCTGGTACCACTGCATATTTTTGCTGATATTGCCTATAAACGGGCATAATGTACGTACGTACGTACGTACGTAAACGACTTCCTGGATTGTCTGACATGCGAAAAGGTAATGTTCGCTGACGATCTGAAGTTATGGAACTCGATTAAAAAACAGGAGGATGCGCTGAAATTACAACAAAACTTAGATCGCTTGCAAACATGGTGCGATGAGTGGCTGCTGAACCTTAATCATAAAAAATGCCAAATAATCCGACTGCGGTCTAGTTCCAGAAGGATGATTAGGTTTGAATACCAGTACTTCATAAGTGGTCACCAACTCCAGGAGGTAAAAATTCTAAAGGACTTGGGTATATGGATAATGCCAACTCTCAAACCATCGTCGCACTGTGCGAATATCGCAAAGCAAGCTATATGTATCTTAGGCGCAATCAGGAGGTCCTTCATTAATTTTGACAGAGAGCTTTTTGGGCGCGTGTTTGGAACATTTATCCGGCTGGTGTTTGAATATTGCGTTCAGGCGTGGCGCCCTTGGACGAAACATGACTACGCTCTGCTGGAGAAAGTTCAACGGAGGGCAACGAAACTAGTCAGCGGATTGGAATGCCTACCCTATGAGGGCCGCCTAGAAAGACTTAAAATTTTTCCTCTCTCCTATAGGCAATACAGAGGGGATATGATCTTAGTCTTCAAACTGGTCGGAGGAGTTGATTGTGCTATTCAGATGGCCAACGTTTTTGAATTAGCAAACATGACAAGTCTCCGAGGTCACCAATATAAACTGAAAAGAAAACACGCCAAACTGGAAGTGTGGGCCAACTTATTTTCCCAACGGGTGATTGAAGAATGGAACAAACTGCCAGCTTCGGTTGTTAAGGCTGAAAGTGTTTAAATGTTTAAAAAAGACTTAAATCATTTTTAATTGATGGACATATATTTAGTCGACATCAATTTAATTTAATTTAATTTATTGCCAGTTTACAGGCAAGGTCAAAAATATATATACAGTAGAGGGTCAAGCTGACAGTGAAAAACTCCTGATCGTTGTTTCAGGTGTTTTCAGGAGAAAAAACTGCAGCTTATTGAGTAATTAAAGTTCTGGACAGGGACGCGTTAACACAGGTGCCCGGTGAAGAACCTCTCCATTCAGTGTTACGGATCCGGTATTCTGCACCAGCAGGTATGTCGGCGAGCGGCTGTTCGCTCTTGACTGAGAAATAAGCCGATTGAGGTCTGCAGAGCCAGTAATTTTTCCCCTCAGCATGAAGACCGGCACAGGATTCAGAGTCCGTGAACGCCATCAGAACCGAAGAGAGCTTCAACAGAGTCAGCACCCAAAAGTTTTGGAAGGTGTCCTGAATGTAGAAAACTAGTGACAGTTCGCGTAAACAAGGGATAGCTTTGCTGAATTTTGATACTTCTAGGTAGCTTATTCCAGATTGCTATAGCGTTTACCGAAAAAAACTGTCGGTATCTAACTGTGCGTGCCAAAGGAAGAAATAAAATACATCTCGATGACTGGTGCGCCGAGAGTGGTCGAGGTGCCTCAGAGATGTAAGGGGGTTAAATGTACGACTGTTTAGTAGTTTAAACAGTAAAAATAGTCCCTTCTGTAATCTGCGAAGCCACAGCGGGTCAAGGCTTGTAAGCTCACAGCGTTGTTGGTAGGACAGGTTTCGGTAATCTGAATAGAAAACTCTTTTGTAAAGAAGTGCTGGACTGATTCTATCTTCTTTCGTTCACTAGCGTGCAGAAGACTAAATAGAAACGAGCAGTATTCCAGACTAGGCCTGACATACATTTTATAGAGGCTGATTCTAATTTTGACGGTTTTAAAAATTTCTGAGAATAAACCCAGTAGTTTGGCGTGCTTTCGAGACAATCAGGGCGCAGTGCTCTGACAGATTAAGACTGCTAGAATATTTAGAATTTAGAATTTATATTTGGTTAGCACCGGGAAGTTACTGTCTAAGCAAACATTAGTAACGAAATAAAGTTATGACAATGTGTGCAGATAAAATGTACAAATTCATAACTTGTCCTGCTATGTCAACAGTTAGCAATGTTTTAAAATTAATGGTGAACTAGAAAAAAATAGGCAGTGAAAAAAACTCCTACCATGAAAAATGGAGGCAGAGTTCAATAGGCCTTCATTTTCGAATAGAAGGTAGGAGAAAAAAACTGCTTAGGAAAAAATAGTCAGGTGGTAGAATAGGGTAATACTGCAGTAGCATTTCAGAATGAGATAATGAAACGTCGAGGTGATTCGTTCTTGATCACTTAGGCGTATGAAACAGAATCTCACGAAAAATGCGTCAATGAACTTAAGTCCTCAGCATCATAGGATCCAGAATTGAATTCTGATGATGGTTAGTATCCAAAGAAACCGCAGCATTTAAGACTGTGGACCACCGAATTTGTACGTCCGAATGACGTCATCGTTTGGAGGACGGGTGATATAAGGAGACATTATAGTTCATGGGCGTCTCGAGGTAGCGTAAATATAGTTTCAAGAGGGTTACTCAAATTCCCGATGGTCCTTTCTCCGAGTCATGGGGAAAGCTACTGGGAAAAGATGAGGAAAAATAAAAGGTTAATAGAATCAGTATTAAGATAAATGTGCAGTCTTCGCTTGAATGCAGATAGACTAGTTAACGACCTAATTTCAATTGGCAAGTTATTCCAAAGAAAAACTATACCTAGAAGCAAAGAAGAGAGAGCGTTTACACGTGGAGGATGCAGGGGAGGTATAATTAGTGCAGAATTTCTTAGGTTATAAGGAAGACTAACGGGGGTAATGACAGAAAGCTTTGGGAGAGTTGAACTATTATTTAGTCGAAAAAGGAGACAAAGCCTGCTTCAAGTCTCCTGACCCAAAGAAATTTTAGCTTCGTTAGCTGGCATCTTGTTGAGTAGGAAGTAGTTGGAAAGAGTCGGAAATAGGAGTTTTTTTGTGAAATGTCTTTGAACATTTTCAATTTTTGAACGGCTAGATTCGTTCATCAAACCGAAGAAAGGACAGCAAAATTCAAGAATGGGAAGTACAAACATACGATAAAGTCTTAATTTAATTTCAGGAAGGTAGAAATTATAAGAAATAAAGCCGCAAATCTGAGCAGCTTTGGCCGTAATTCTATCGGCATGAGGCGAAAGATCTAATTTATTGGTGTAGCTTAAGCCCAAGTCCTTGATGGAGGAACATTCAATCATATGGCAACCTTCAAAGATAAGAGGTTGCGGCAGCCTTACAGGCCCAAAACTCATGTAGCGACACTTAGTAGGTGAGAACTCCATTAGCCATGTGGAGCTCCAGGCCGAAAAGAGCGTCTAAGTCTGAATGAATTTGTTCTAGGCACCGTTCGGTTGTAGAGTTAGAGAAGGAAATACACGCATTTGAGGTCATCAGCATAAATAAAAGATTGAGAATGTTTAACTATCGATGAAAATATCATTTATATACAGTAAGAACAACAAAGGACCTAATACGGTACCTTGAAGGACACCACTAACAATCGGGGTAGCACTTGAGTATGAGGACCCTACTAAAAACTTTTTGTTTTCGATCATTTGAGGTATGATCTAATAAAGTCAGTAAGGGGACTACGAAATCCTATAGCTTCTAGTTTAGCTAGAAGTCGTTTATGAGGCACCCTATCGAATGCCTTACTAAGATCAAAAATAGATAACTACTACAGATAGATGATCATTACGAAGAGATGTTAGTAGATTTTAGAAAAAGACATGTGGCAGGTTTCACAAGAGCGGTCCGGTAAGAAGCCGTGTTGGGAAAAAGTTGATAATTTTATTGCTTATGCAAAAATCCGTGATTTGTTTTGCAATTAGTTTTTTTCGAAGAGTTTAGCAAGAGAGGGCGTTTTATGAACACCGCGATAGTTATGAATGTCCGAGCGGGAACCAGATTTTAAAAACTGGTATTATAATAGAAGTTTTTCCAATAATCGGGGAAGAAACCATTTTCGAGAAATACTGAGAATAATTTGCTTAGTAAAGGTGGAAAATCCCTTAACTGTTTAATAAGTGAGTTTGGAATGTTATCAGTTCCAACTGAATGTGAATTTTTTAGGTGAGCTATTTCTTTTTGAATACATGAAGGTGAGAAATTAAAAGTTGTTAGAAGCGAAGATCCTTTAAAACTCCGGGCACATTTAAATCGTGACCGTCTATGCTTAGGTGGGGCTGATGGTTGTCGCCAATAACCATAACGGAGCACTTTTGCCAAGAAAGTGAGAGGCGCCATGTGCGACACCACTGAGCAAAGGCCTGAAAATCCTCCTTTAAGAGCTCAAGCACGATGTTGCGATCAACCGGTTTATATCGATAGGCAACTTTTAAATCGTCAGCGTACATAAAGGGCCTACCATACTTAAAACAATCAGGAACATCGTTGACAAAGAGGCAACGATATACTAAAACGACTATCGCCATGTAACAGTTGCTTGTTTTGCTAGCGTCTATCTGTAAATAGGGTTATCAAAGGATCTGCCTATTTCCCTTATATATACTGAATTATACTGAACTGAATTAAATACAATTATTTTTATTTATTTCAAGGAAAACTCGTGACCTTTTAAGAGGTGGCGTGAATTCATGTCCAACCGTCGTAAGACTGACGTGCCAATTCGTACTTTACTTAACAAAAAGGCCTTGTAACACGTAACCACGGTCGTAAAAGGAAATGCACCCATATTTCTCTCGTATACTTTTGACCCCATAGACCGTACTGCACTTTTCCGTTGCATATTGAAGGCGGACGTGGTTTTAGTGGAAGGCAAAGACATAGAGCTGCTCGGAGAACCAATTACAATTACAGAGAAGGACTGTATAAATAAAGCACAGTGGTTAGATGGCCCTCTCCCAGCGCACATCATTTTCCTATAAATACCAGTGCATTTACTATCCAGTGAGATTTTGTAGTTAAAGAAGGTTATGAATACATATTTTTAGGGATTATTTAGGTTCTAGTCAGTACAATCCTCCAGTTTTTTGATTTTGAAGTAATTTAGTCTAGGCAGACTTAGACGGGCCGCATTTTCTTACTTCTACCTAATCCAGGTGTCTCAACATCTGCTGCGGAAGTCACATTGGACTTCACAGTAAGTTCTTCGATCTGCCCAAGATGCCCCTGCAAAGGTGGGACAGTCAGTGTGAAAAGTTATATTTCTTCCAATGGGTATAAATCTGTGCACATATTTGAAATTACGTTTTTTTGCCCCAGGAAAGATTAGTTATAGTATGAGTAATATATTTCATTGAAAATTCACCGTATGCACAGTTTCTATCGCTGAATATTGTTATTTGGCAGCTCAAAGCCTACAGAATTTGCTCTGTCTTTTAGATGCCCCACCTCTTCAAACTAAAGCGTGAATGGTTCGTTCCGGTAGCTCATTTTCCTACTAATGGCATATCATGGCTGCAATTTTTATCATTATCAAAATTTATAATGCTGATTGCTTTTGTTGTACTTACACTAGCTTCTTCTGAATGAAGGCATTTTAATAAAAATGACATGGAGACAATGCCTTAACTCACAAACATTACAAAAACGGGCCTTGCATTCGCATACCAGATATACCTGTTTTACTTTTATTCATGGTAACACATTTAAAACAATAAGTTATATTAGTATTTATGTCCTAGTAATGAACATTTCATTTATGTCCTACTTAAAACCTTATGGTGAATTTTATTACCTTACAAAAGGGATTTAGTGACACGTTTCCATGCGTTGCTAAGTCCGAATATGTAAAATTATATAAAATTTCAAAAGCGCTAATTATTGATTGAACGTAGCTGATTGGTGCGCTTGCGGTGCAAGATACAATTACAGTGCGGATGTCAAAGGCATTAGCTCTCGCAATAAAACGTCACAGAAAACGTATTTTTAATTTATACCCCTGGCCCTAAAAATAACAGTGAACATGTTTGCTTAATGGTAAACCCATCGGGTCCGACTCCACCCGCTGTCTGTAATTAGGTTGCCGGTATGTATGCCAATAGTGTTTATTAGAGATTTTAGATATTTCGCAGTAATTCCTCAAAATGTGCAATAACACATTTTGTGGACCTGTTGGCAAGACTCCAACCTCAATACCTCCTCCTGGCAATCCATTTTATCCCCTTGCAAATCCCAAAGGAACAGACTTAAAATGTGAAGTTTGTTCGAAGCCGGCTTATTTACAATGCTCGCTATGTCATGTAACTTATTATTGGTGGGTTAATCTTTCATTTCATCACTTGTTTTTTTTATTATTTTGACATTTTTACTTATTCGATTTGAATTGAAGTAATCTGAAATAATTATTATTAACTTTGACGAGTCACCAACTTAGCGCGTCAAATTCAGATATGCTGGAAAAGGGTTTTTGGTATTACCATATCGCATATGAAGTGAATACTAAATATTACGGTCAGTGGGTAGGATATATCAAATAAAGCTCGCAGGTTACCTTCTAGCCGAAATTAAAAAAAGACATTCATTGAAATTTAGAATACTCAGAAATAGAGTATATTCTATGTCCACAAGAGTGGTGCTTGACATAAAGCCACTACTAAAATATTAACGATATTCTCCCAAGAAAGTAAACAAAAATACGTCACTGAGATATTTTTTTGCAAACTGACCATGACATTCATATAATCCATTTGTAAGAATTCCATTAAGATCTATTGTTTTACTTTAAGACTGCCTTGTAAAGTTTATGTCAATTAGAATATATGCTGTAGTTAGTTTAGAAAAAGAATACTTTCCGGTTATTTTATTATCATTCTTGTTGCATTCTTTGGAGTCACCTACCTAAGAAGCATAAATAACATGGAAATTATTAGTCCGTCCACATATCCTCGTGCGATTAATTTGCATAACTGAAGTTGGCCGACGGAAACACTGCTGTGTAATTATTTAAAAAAAGGTTCAGCAATCAGAACTCTTAAGTGATTTGAGCTGGCTTTACTTGGCGTTTTGCAAGCAAATTTGGTTGGTTTATAAAAGCGGTTACGTTAGCGTGAAATTGCGCACTGACCCCATTATATTTTGAAGAGAGTACAAGCTCGGCGAAGTTTACCCTTACGTGCTTTTGGTGCTAATATTTTGGAGAAATTTTCAGCGCTTATATTTTGACGGGATAAAAAAATTCGTGAGATATTTTACTCTAAGGAGGCATTGTTTACTTTCTTGATAGGAATATGCTACAGTCATACTCTTATGTTAGTTGTTTGCACAGGAGAAATATGTATTGCCAACTCAGCCAAATCCTCTTTTTAAGATGGTAATCGTAGTTGAAAATCGTGGTCAGATTTAGGAAAATGTGTGTCGTCAAACATATTTAGCTACTTATAGAGTACGATTTCGTCGTCAGTTTTATCATCAGAGATCCAAAGTTTCCGCTCTGCAAAACTCATTCTTATTTTGGATCCATCCTCTTACCCCAAAACAAAGAGCTATAAGTGTTTCACATTTAAGAATGCCAGGTTAAAAGGTGGTTCAAACTGGTTATTTAACATCTGCTTATTCAATTAAGGTGAGGTCAGTAAACCAGCTTAAAAACCATCTTATATTTTTGACAAAGAAATCGTCGTGATAAACCGATGTTACGCTGAAGCAGTGCGAGACGCACAATAGTATTCTTTTCACTATTGGCCAAATTACGTAATATTTAGCCAGAAAGCTCAGTGAATATGCAGATTTTTCGGCCGACATGCTGCTTTCTTGTACAAAGCTTTCAATTCCCAATGCAACCAAGAAATGGGCGAAAGTTTCTGGCTATACAAACTGCCAAATATTTGAAGAAGGCTTAAACTAAATACCTTTGTTTTCTGTCTGTAAAACTAATCGATACCACAAGAAGGTATCTGCCTCCATGAACATTTAAATGAAACTGATGTTCTGTTTTTGGAGCTCAGAAGCAAGGTATGCCGAGCTTATGAGATTAAGTCTATCCCCAATTGTCAAATGGTGACCATAACTTCGCCTAGCACCGATGGCTGAGTTATAGTTGCACGCATATTTCGCTCATTCCGAAGTTACAAATTTACTCCGATACTCTGAACAAACTAAGAGGAACAAGGCAAAAATATTACTACCAATAGTCCGACTGAGAGAGAATATTTTGAGCTGATGATGCACATACAGTAAAGCATAGATATTAAGTTGTAGCAGCTTCTTAGTCTATATCCTGGATATTCATATTGTGAGCATCAGAGACAATCAATGCTGTTCATATGTGCTTAAGCGTTTTATGGTCGTTTGAAGTGAGAGTGCCAGATTTTATCGACATAAAAAATTAAAATCTGTGCCGATACCCGGAGTTCGCCAAAGATACAAAAATAATTTTCAGATGGTATGGGTGGGGCCCTCAATGTGGCAAACCAATTTTCTTTCAAACGTTCACATGCATAAAATGAGATTTTCCACCTCAATTAATGCAGTGGTCTCGATCATCAGAAGATAGACTGGATCAGCATCCATGAAAGGATCTGCTCAACCCTGGCTGGTTTACGGCGGCCCATTTCATTCATAGCTTCTGAGGATGAAAGACGAAAGAAAAAGGAGGAAACTCTGCAACTGCAGGCAAGGACGAATTAACGTTTGCTGGATGATAACTTATTTTTTGCAAAAAGCTCCAAAATTTTTGTCTTAGATGCAAACAAAATAGGCAATAATTAGTCAATGGCTAAAAATAAATTCAAGTTGGCGTAACCTAAAATAATGCATTTAGATGTGCAGTGTGCAACAAATGTACTTGAATAGGCTTTGCTGCTTAATCAAAGAACAGCATTAACAGAGGTTGGAATTTTTAGTTGGATGTTTTTTTATTTTTAGATACAAATGGTTGATCTTACGCAAATGATTGGTCAAAAGCTCCTATTTGAAGGAAAGCCCGAGGAGGCAGTCCCGGCAGCTCTTCAATGTTTGAAGTTTACTGTGGATGCATATGGTCTTGCTAGTGTGGAGTTAGTAACACCTTATCTCATTTTGGCGGAATCTAGTATAGGTAACTACTTTTTTTACATACCCTCGTAATATAAAGTCTACACCTCAACAATTTCAATGCCAAAATAAAATAAAACAAAATTAGCGTAAGAATGAACACCTTAACTTATTAAATCGACGCTCAATTATTTATTTCAAGTTTTCTCGCCAAGATTCAAACTGAAATTTTTGAAAAATGTTTTAACCACGTAGTTTTGATCGTATGATCAAAGCTAAGCGGTTAAAACAATTATAAATGTTTGTTACTGAACGCTCACCGATCGCTAATAGAACTCCCTCGTACTGTTCTGTCTTAGGGCTCCCTCTCGAGCTCCTTCGACAGTTTCATTGTGGCTCATAGAAGTAAACCCAAATAACCATAACTGAAAAGGACAAGGGAGGCTGGAATGGTCATTTCTGACATCTTAGCCATCATTAATCAGTCACACCCAACTATAAGTTGTTCCTCACCTGAGGTTCCAATGCGTAACCTGTTGATCAGAAGTCCGAAATTCTAACCATTGAGTCATGGGCTCGCCATCTTGACGGCTTAGATCGAAAATATAAACATTCATTAATGAACGCTCACCAATCGCTAACGGAGCTCACTCGTCCCGTTGTGCTGACTGACTGATGACGGCTAATAAGCCAGAAATGGTCATTCCAGTTTCTCTTGTCTTTGTCGGCATTGTTCATTGTCAAGATGATCTATGAGAAAGATCAATTAAAGAAGTTTAACAATTTCTATCAGGCTTTCACTTTGTCTGGTTCTAAAAATATGTAATTTATTCTTCTCGTATCTGTTTAAAACAACTACTATTTTGTACTGAGTCAAGCAATTTAAAGACGTCCGGAAAATTAGTATGCTGGTTTTATAAAACCCCAATAATTTCAACGCCAAGATAAAATAGAACCAAGTTAGCAAAGAAAGTCTGTATATTTAAAAGCACCTTGATTTACTCTGTTTTGTTGCACGTTCAAAAGAGTGATTAAACCCTTGTCAAGATGGCCTGTAGGCAACGTCAATCAAAGAACTTAATCGATTTCCAACAGACCATCACTTGTAAATTCGTCTGGTTCTCAAAGTCCATAATTTATTCTTTTCGTATCTAGTTATAACAACTGCACTCTCAATTTCAAGCCATCGTTCTTCTTGACTTTATAACGCCTAGAATGGAGGTCCAAATAATATTGCTAGTTTAAGAATGGACAGTTCAAATCGACCCCCTAGAAGTAATAGCTGTCAAAGAATGCAGGGCTCACCTTTGAGAGAACACTTAAATAAATTAGGCAACCATTACATTTGCAAGAATTCGGAAGCCTGGAGATATGATAAGTATTCAGAAATCACTCTCTTTTAACAACATATTAGGGCACAATCGAGCATGAGATTTCAAGTCACCCTACGACATTCCGTTTTTATTTTTCCTATGTATAGACCTCCAGTAGACCTCCAATATGGTTAAAGTGACCCTATTTAGAATTTCATTCCATTTAGAAATTAATGCGCCTACTTTTGCCTGGAAGAGTAGTTGTTTGAGCACAGAACTGATTTTAACTTAAAAGATACAGTTTGCATAGGAAACGGAAACAGGGAGGCCTTAATACTGGCAGTTTCATGCTAAATTCTGCAGAAATGAGAGTAAGGGGTAAGATCTTGGTTAGGATATAGGTTGAGGCCGGGGTCTGGGTCAATTTTATAGCCAAAGCAGACGCTTTAATTAATATTACTTTTAGGACTAGAGTTAGGAATAGACAACCGTCCCACAAGTTAAAACAGAACTACATGCATTATGGAGAGTTCCTACCTCCATATTTTACTGCATTTTCTAGTGAATACGCAGTGAAAGAATTTGCAACGCCTTAATTTTCCTAATTTTTATCGATGCTGACTTCTTCCTTGCTTAGGTACACAATGTTTACTTGCATCACAGAGCAATACAATCCTCAGCTACACCAAAAAACTTTCGTCGCTAGGGCAGTTAGCCTTTCGCAAGTTTCCGAAGGAAGACACGTTTAACTAAATTGATTTAGCCATGATGTCTACTGTCATGTTAGGTGCTTGGAAAAGCCAATCGTTCATTATGTTTTCAAAGTGAAATCTCTAAAAAACTTGAAGCTAGTGAGTAACATTTCAGCCTATTCGAAAATAACCCAAGGCAGATTAACAAAGACAAGGTAGACTAGAATGGCCATTTTTGGCTCATTACACATCATTAGTAAGTCATAATAAACCCCAGGTGGTGCTTTACCCGAGGCTCGAAACCAGGACATGTTGAACAGAAGTCAAACGCTCTAGCCATTGAGCAATGGGCTAGTTGTCTTGCCAGTTTACATCGGGAATACTGACTGCATTCGTTGATAAACGCTCACCAATCGTAACCGGAACTCACTGGTCCCGCTCTGCCTTGGGGCTCTTACTCGAGCCCACTAGCAGCCGCACAGCGGCTAGGAGTATTAAAGGCAGATAAGGAATGTCAATAAAGGCAAGGAAGACTGGAATGACCACTTCTGGATCATTAGCCATCATCATCCAGACGGTTGGTGTTGCGGTTAGATTAAGTGTTAAGCTTAATGGAAGGAGAGTCTGAGCTAGAGGGACGGATGTCAGGGTTATGGTCAGAAGCGTCAGGAATAAAGTTTGGACATGAAAAGGGGTACCCGTTTGGAGTTTGGTGCATGCCCACCTGTAGGACGAGGAGGTCCATATTCCCGTGTCCAACACGGCGATTCTCGTTGATGGGGTATCCTTCGGCGCATTCTAGCTTAGAGCTTATGACAACGTAACATTGAAGAATTAATTTTCTTCAGTTATTAATAATTTTAATAATAGTTAAATTGAGTAAACCTATATATTACAGGTTTGAATCGTCTTGATCAGGCCGAAGCCTACCTTGCACAAGCCCAATGGACAATGCTCAAGACCCAGCATCAATGTTCAAACGCTATTCGCTCACAACTTCAGCGTAAACTGGCGCTTTTATTCGCCGCAAAAGGTGACTATCAGGCAGCGCTTGAAAGTTTAGCCCAAGATGTAAGTGAGGAAGCATTCTTCCAGGATTGTTGTTAGAAAATGCATGCTTGAAAGTGGAAGGTTCTTAATAACGGATTTGTTCAGACCGTCCTGAGTAGTAAAATCAGTTGCGGGCGTCATCTCACTTAAGCTTAATGAACTCAGGCGCATTTTCTAAAAGCAATAAAATTTTCATTATTAACAAAAAAATAATTACTTGCCACACTGACAGAACAGGTAATAGCTAAAAGCCAAGACGCGCGTATTTCATCAATCTTCTGACGCGGCATGACGAATCTGCCAGGAGGTCGGCTCAGCAGTTGGTCTCTCATCGCCCTCCGTGTGTTTTATAATAGATCTTTCCATCCCATCCCCCATCCTCCAAGTTTGCAAAGTCATTTATTCGGAAATAGAAGAAAACAGAGTTCATTTACCATAAAAAACGCTGGGCAAGCCATTGATGCAACGAACCCCGTCAGTACGACAAATACTTATGCACTTGGATAATACTAACTACTTGTTGGCAGCTCTTGAATACTACGTGGTTATTCCGCAATATCCGAAGTGTTTCAGTTCAATTATTCACATAACTGTTGGACGAGCCTAAAAGGGATGAACTCCACGTTGACACATTACTTTCCTCGGAAATTAAACAGAGCAGTTTCATCATTATAAAAGAGAGCTATGCCTCCTGGATCACTGTTTTAAGGAGTTAAGTCCTAGTATTGCCTAAAGCCTGAACTTTATGATTATGTGGTTATTACTCATATTTATTTAGTGGACGTCTACACTTCGGTATCGAACTAGGAAGTGATGCTTTGGGTAGTGTGTTTCACCATATTACATTCATTGGACACCAACGGTTAAAGTTATGTTTAACTATGTGCCCTGAGAATCATACATTTTGAAGCTTACCCAGTTTATTTATTTGTTTGATGCAGCCTCCGTTATTAAACCGTGAAACACATGTCACCTTTATAAGCATCAAAATGGGGATTTCACCTCACTGATGTCGGAGAAAACGTACTTATGAAGACACATGGCTATGGAAAATAACCTTCTATGCTTAAACGACTCAGAGTTCCTTATAAAATGCACAGCTTAGAAATTTGCACTTTAGGAAGTCATGACTGTATTGGGAGTTGACTTAGCTTCTAACGTTTTCGAGGGCACTGTGAACAGGACTCAGCAATGATGTTTAATCGATGCTAGAGTTTGCCGTCTTCAGATTTACCATGCGCTCCGGTAGTTTATTTCATATGCCTAAAAGTCAGCTTCATGCGGCTTTGCTCTGCTTGCATTTATTCACGCCTAAAAGTCGATGACGTTTCATCACCATATTTATCTCTAACAGGGTACATTCTCACAAATGACAGATAGAAGTGACACTCATGGCCACAGCTGAGCGGACTACCCGCTTTTCCAAAAAGGATGTTTTAGCCTCCCTTACCGTTCAAAAAGTGGTTCCAGTGATCATATCTCTTTCTTAACGACCACTTCCTGCAACTCGCCTCTTCTCTTCTGTTAGTGATTGGCTGTTGTTGTTAGTTACTAGTTAGTTAATTACTGGTCTCTGTGCGATTGCCTACGGGATCCCAGACGGATGCCGCTGATAAGAAAGGCTTGTATACAGATCATCAAGCAGATTGCAGAGTATGAGCTCGATAATTTACTATCACAACCGGTAAGAAGTGAGCCCATGGCTCAGACGAGGAAGCATTGAGTCCCTGGTTTTCGAAGCCAGCCATCCGGAGAACGGTTGTTGTAGGAGAGCCGATAAGCCAGATTGGGCAACTCTGTCCTTCTTAATCATTATCCACAAATTTCCTCCCCATACATGACTGGGCTAATCATAAAGCTCTACGGACCAAGCAAATTAAAGTGAATAGGCTTCGACTTTTATTTAAAGGCACATCATTTAGAAAACAAGGAAGCCCATAGGGAGTAACTGAGGAGCATAAAACACCAAATTTTGCAATTTCTGCTCCAAATATGTCAGGATTTGAAGAGGATGCCTGAAAAGAACAAATCTCGTACAAATCCAGAAATTCGTGAATGAGAGAAGACATTGCATACTTTTAAAGCAAAACCAACACGTCAAAAGGAGTCCCGGAATCATATTTGGTTTCCTATCCAGTTGTGAGTCGGTCATGTCTGGACATAAGGAAGTATTCAATTTGATCAGCAGTTTCACCTTCGGACTGTGAAATATACCTTAAAATTGGGTATATGAATGACATTATCCTGAAATCTAAAGGGTAAGTTGCGTCAAACGTGATAAGAATGAAGAACACCACCATGGATCTCATATTGAGTTTAAAGCATTTAAAGCTAACATTTTTCCTTCTGTCCATTGTCAATAGGTATTCGTGGTAGTGGATTGCAAAGAGTTTGAGATCATACTTGAAATAACGATGAAGACGTCATGGTTTTGTGTGTTTTCGATCGATTGCCAATATATGCAGCTAGTGTCAATTTTCGTTACCACGTTCCATGAGATAGGTCACATGTTCTATATAATATCCAAACTGAACTATGGATACTACGGTCAATTTACGTCTCGGAGTAAAAAATTTTCGAATATGTTTGAATTTAGTTTTTTCTTACTTCGGTACCGAAAATCACCCTAACCTGAGGTATTTTATCAAAAACGTCGTGCAACACATGACGTGGCAAAACAGTCTACTATACAAATTGATTGCTCTCTTTGATGGAGCTGGAAATCCACTAAACTTATCAGAAGCCTGACTAGCAGATCCAGGATGTTGAGCAATTTGGGTCATAGGTTTAGCCGCATAAGACGAAGCTCGGTATTTCACACTACCAGAAGCTTAAAAAACCCTGCTTTTTGGCAACACATTCAACCTAGATCTACTACTCCTCCTGCGACTTCGGTCCCAACCATATTCGCACATCTGGCGGCTACTTCCAAATGGCGGAAGTCTTCTATCTCATATACCTGAAGGAGAAGGGGCTGGCAAAGGAGGTGGAGGAGGAGGACAAGAAGAATCCCCTGAAGGTAGATGGCATGATTTGCCCCTCTTCAGCACCACAAATTCCCACCTCAGAGCCGCGTCGCCCCCTGCCCCCAGCGCTGGTCATCAAGGACCGCGTACCACCAGAGGAGCCATTGGTCACCAACTCTCCCCTCTACATGTCGCGCATATATAAGAACACCTCTGTCCTGCCCAAACCTGTGGAGAAGGATCGTGTGGCGGACGACCTGTTTGCACGAGTGGTTGATATTTGGGCAACCTACCTTGCCACCATTGTGCAGTCCATTATCAAAAAACCGACCATCCCAGAGGGCTGCGGTTCCGTTGTAGCCGAAATAACCATGAACGAGAAAATGACACTAGGTAAGTGGGCACCTGGATGTCTCATTTCGATCTTATAAATCCTCAAATTTGCCGGAGTTCCTCCTGTGTGTAGTTTTTTTGCAGGAACTTTGTGAATATCAAGAGTTCGAAAGGCGGTTAAGGTGGTCTTAGGTTTGAATCGACTTTGCATCTCGAGATGTCATCCTCTAAAGCTGGCTCAGTTTTGAAAATGTCTCTTGTATCATTCGCAAAGAAATACGTTAAGTGGTTGAGCGCTCATTTGTCGGGGCTCTGCTTTTCCAGACTGGATTTAAATAACTATTAGCAATCTTAGTTGCATGAAATAATATAAAGTATCCAGTGGTGCCGCGGTGACCGGATCAGTGGAAGAACCTTGCAGTTGTCTTCCCAGATGGCTCGAGCCATCACAGCGATGCTTCCTTCCGCAAGCTCCGGAACAGGACAACAAAGTCAGCTAGGGATGATCGGCAGAAATATTGGTCTGGAGGAGTGACGTCCACGGCACAGGCTTCAAACGTTGTTGACACTTGCAAACTCTACAAAATCATCCGCCAAGTTATTGGCAAGCCCTCGACACTTAGTGACTCTGTTCGCGATGTGAATGATGGCTTTATTGCTGCCAACTCGACCAAGATCAATCGTTGGCGTGAGTACTTCAAGCACTTTCTCAACTTTAATGAGCAACAAATCACACCCTCACTCGCTTCTGCACCTGAGTTTCATCCCTCTCCAGCCTATGCAGTGTCGTGCGACTCCCATTTCGAGGGAGAAGTTGCCGATGCAATACAGAAGCTGCACATCAACAAAGCGCCCAGAAAAGGCGGCATTCCCCTAGAAATCTACAAGGCCTGTGTCGAAAATCTGGCACTCTTATTTCTTTAGGTGATTGAGCAAGCGTGGAGAGACGAAGTAGTGCCTAATGACTGGGGTTCGGCATCCTCTTGCCCGTCTTCAAGAAGGGAGATAAGACAAAGTGTGAGAACTACCAAGTTGTAAGCCTCATCGACGTTGCTGCGAAGGTCTTCACTATTGTCCTTGTCAGATAGTTTCAGTCTATACCTGACTCTTGCATGAGGCCCAACCAAGCCGATGTGGATGCGTGGACCAGGTATTCACTCTGAGGCGCATTCGGGAATTCTGCCATGACTACTAGCAGCCGACGGCCGTCGGCTTTATTGACTTCGCCGCTGCATTCGATTCCTTTCATCATGAGTCCCTCTGACGAATAATGGAATTCAATGGTGTACCGGCTAAACTCATCGCCTTGGTCAAGGCCTACTATCGCTCCATCACTGCGCAAGTTCTTGTCCATAACAATCTCTCCCAACCCTTCGATATCCGATCTGGTGTTCGACAAGGTTGCATCCTGTCACCCATTTTGTTTAACTAAGCTATTGACTGAACGGTTCATTATCTATCACAAGAGCGCTCTACATCTTTCTTAAAATTAATTGCCTCACAGAGACAGGAATTTCACAGATTTTTAAGTTCAAGTCGAATACTAATAATCGGTAACAACCATGAAAAGCTGTCTGCGTCTTGCCTGTTGCGACCTGAGCAGCATAGCTGTGTATTAAATATGGCATGTGTCCTATGAAATGCCTTTGTTTATTGCCAGTAGCAATCTGGTGGGCGGACAGAATGGGATCGAGTGAGATCCTAACCACATCAGTGAGGGTCACGCGCTTACTTGATTTCCATTTTAGAAATGCCTAAACTACAACTTCAACGGAACAGAATGTTTCGACGGTCAGAACATGCCTATCTTTCTTGTACAGCTAAAAGCAAACAAAACAGTATGCATGCTCTGGCTCAAAGTTTGCCATGTGACCACTATGTTTTGTAAACATTGGGGTAGATCTGAATCTCGTCGTTGTGTTCTGTTGTTTCTATGCTGGGAGGGTTCTGGTGGCACACCTCGTAATAATAATAGTTTAAAACGTTACTTAAATATGTATAAGTAGCCATTTTGTTATTTATGTATCCTAGGTGAGGCGGAAGCTGCCGAGTGTTTGAAAATGCTTCACGCCATAAACCACTATAGGACGACGCGTGCCGTGAAGGATGGAATTGAGTTTATTGCGCTTGCCGCTGGTCGTCCCGATCCGAGGGCTCGTCTTCACTTGGCACTCGCAATGGTTTACTTCATACTCGAGGAGAAAGCCAAAGTTCGTTTATATCTATTTTCCAATGAATTTTGAATCATGTTAGTCAGAAACATGTGAGTTTTTGGAAGTTCCTCGCCAATCCTTAGAGTGAGTAGCAGTAAAGTTGAGGTTTGGCTGGAAGTTTGAATAGAAAACCATGCTCCGTTGCAAATTCCTGTTAGAATGCGGCACATAACGATTTAATACTTAGCAGTTAGTTAACAGTAAAATATTTTGCTGTTGTCTTTGATTCTCGCTTTAAATTCACGGCATGTGTCCTGCAGATAAATTTTACCTGGCTTTGGAATCATGCTTCACGGTATTTTTAGGATTCTTAAAAAATCGAGGAAATTCGATCGAGTCTTTTTTTTTGTAGTCTCGGGAAATAATGCCAGAAGATACCTTAAAAATTACAGAAGAAGCCAGTTGGCAGGCATCGGTGTCGTAAAGAATACTTCAGTAAATATGGGAGGTATAGAATATTACCCTACGTTACACATATAATGGATGGTTATGTAATATAAATTACGGTAGCCAACAGTTCGTGGCCTATGCAAAAGAATCTTGTGACATCAAGACTGAATCTCTGAGTATGCAGCCACAAGTCAAAGACATTTTTATTTTGGTTGAATTGCTGACAAACATCCACTATTAACTCACATAAATACGTTTGCGATAGCGTGTTGCTATTCAATCGGTTGGTTTACCAGTATCCCCTGTAAATAGCACTCGGGATGAGCATGGCTCAGTTAAATATAGTTAGATCTTTTATTTTTTTCTAAAGTGCAATGATGGTAAAGCGTGCATGCGCAACACCTGTACTCTGGAAATCTTGAATTAAGTAAAATAAAAATATTTTAGGGAAAATTGGCATAAGATATCCTTTTTTGTGTTACTACGGTAGCCAGTTGTATCTTGTTCAAATATGCTACTCGAGGAAAACGTGCATTTCTGTTTTGATAAATCTTTTCAATATTCGGAAAAGTTTGAATGCTACCAGCAGGTGCCCATGTGCTTAGGGTTTCCAAACTACACGTTTTATGCTTTCCATGTAAGAAAAATCATAAATTTCGCAATTTTGGTACGAAGATGTCACGTCAAATTTATAAAAGTTTGCAATTTATGTGCATCATGCTGCTTACTTTATTAGCAGCTTTTATAGACAAACAGATGTCTTATTCTGTGCACGATTATGTTACAGTCAAAAAGTGCTGATAAGTACAAACTTTGCTTAAGTGAAAAATGTCCTCATTAGAAACTTTTCTTTAATTAGAAAATTTAAAGAAGACGTAGGCTGCTGCCAAATGAGTAAAGGAAATATTATTTATGCATATTTTTCAAAATGGCACTGAAAATCAATAACAAAAATGCATACTATTCGAGTAGTCCTTTTTTACAGAATATCGTTTTTGCTCGTTACAAAGCCAGCATCCTGGCCTGCCTGAAATATCTTACGAATATGTTGCAGGATACTTAACATTATAACTCTTCTTACGTAATTTTTTTCGAATCAAAAACACATTTGAGAATGAATTTCGGTTGAAATTTCATGAGATAGCAAATCTACTGAAATCCAATCATTTTTTACGCGAAACGTTTTCCACATTGAGACAACAAGCTGGATGGCACAGAAGGCGCCCACGTTAAGTAAAAACGTTGCTGCATCTCTTTCTACAGGCCCATCAGTATCTGGAGGATGCTGAGATCTCCGTTAAAGCGGCGGAGGAAAACAAGTTTCTGAATGAAGAACTCGCGCTGATAAAGAGTGCCCTGTCATGACCGCCCTACAAGGATGCATCCCTTCCATCGCCATGAGCGCCAGTATCACCCTTGCTCATCATCCGAGACAGCAACTGATGACAAAAATCTCCTCGAACTGTCGTTTATTGCCTATATGCATATAGTCTTGTCTGGTAGATTAGTTCTAGCACAGAACTACAAGAGCGACGATACTTATGCCAGGTTATTGATTCATAAAAAGTGGATGTATCTTGTCTCTCTCTCTCTATTTATCTCTCTCGAACTCGCAGTCTCACTTTTTTCGTCTGCTTTCTCCGCTGGGAAACTTATTATTGCCGACAGCTCCAAGCTAACAGAATCATATGCATTGGTCATGTTCAATGAAGGTTTCCGGAAACTAAGTGGTAGTGACATTCATGGATCCATCCGGATTATAGCGAGGAATATCTAATTTTATCATATTTTCTTTCCTGCTGACAAGGAACTACCTGTGAATGTCCCAAGGTAGAACTTAAATGTCAAACGGATTGCATGCGTTCAGTTTTTTAACCAGGCTAGAACAGTCAATGTAATTTTCGCGTGCCTATAAATCTTCCTTCTGTCAGTAGGCATAAAGTCGGTCTCCACGGTCAACTGGTACAACTTTCGTACTTACATGAGATTTTAATAATAATTATCGTTCATCACAATCACAAGATATTTCAATCACGAGAGAATGACGGGTTTTAAACAAATTAATTTTTGACTGCCTGCAAAACCTGCATTCCGTTAAAAATGACTAATTGAGGAGAATGCATTTTTCTAGTGATTTTGGACGCCCTTATAATGTGTTTTAAATAAAACATGCGCAAAATATTCTTCTTGCACATTCTAGCACATTACTATTTGATAAAAGACTAGATTTTAGTTCAAAAACGTTTACAATTTCCGACTAATTTTGAACCTGACCTGCTATTATAGCTGTCTTCAGGATATTTGAACGATAAAAGAAAAATCCAAAATTTCTATACCCTATTAAAAGGACTTCACATCGAACACCGAAATTTGCAGTATATGTAGACCATAATGTTAACTTGCTAAACAGCATTCGCTGATAGACGTACCCAATGTTTATGGATGAACATTAGTCGGTTTATAAGATTTCCTCATTGGAAATTTTCCTTAAAACGGAAAGTGCCCTTTCTTTGAGCGTGAAATGAGAGAACAACCTCATCTACTTCTGAATGAGTAAAAAGGTATATTTTTGTGCATGTTTTCTTTTAAAAATGTATTTGAATCTATTAAGGCACCGTTAATCCTTTGAATAAATTCATATTTGACTTAATTATACAGTGATATAAATGTAAAGGCCTGACGAGAATTTATCGAAAGCTAACGTTTGGTCGCCAAATTTTCTTTAAATCCAAATTCATAGGTATTCAGATTTTTATCGAGTGCAGATTTTACGGAAGGCCAAAGGGAAGCTCGTTAAAAAGAGGTCAGTTTGAATTGAAAGACAGACTTGCTTCACGATAAACATTATTACAACCTTAACCTTCTAAGTAAAAACGTACTTTAGAATTTTTATTGGCAATTATGGGTAGATCAGGTACTGTAAGTGCAAGTTAGAACGAGATAACCAATGGAAGTGAACGTTTGAAAGAGTTAGCAATCAATAAATAAATTTGTATTCGGTAGTTGAAAGGAGCCTTTTCCGGTTTATACTTATATAATAAAACCTTTGAGTTTAACGCACACACCAATAAATGAAGTGATAAAATATATTGAATTAAAAAAATAATATTTTCGTCTTCCGGGCATTTAATGATGAAATATGTATCTGGTTGAATGAAATTTCAACGTTTATTATACGAGCTGGTTATTTTAAAACCTTATATTTAACTTTCTGTAATCCCCAAGTGCTATTGTAGCGGCCGAAGACTTCGAGGTTTGCACACACACGGGCGAGTAACGCACCTGTAGTCTTTATTAGACGATGCGCGTATTGAACAGGGTCTCTGAGCACCATGCCGATCACTCAAACGCAACAGTCATTAGAAGGAACGGCAGAAATGTTGGAAATGGATTCTACTATTAAGAAGGATATAAAGGTATGAAAGGGCACAATAAAAAATAAAGAAGGGAGCGTTACATGAGGCGATATCCCTTTTGGGGTGGGGGGGAATTACGTCATGTCTGTTGGATAACCGGTGGGGAGTGCAACGCTGTGGGCAACTGCAGGGTCGGGACGAGGGGATGCTGACATTGAACAGAGGTAGCGATACGATGAGCGGCGACGGTACTCGTGGGGATGGGGGTCAGCGTTCGAGAGTGGAAGGGGGCACCGGCATCTTCACCGACATTCAATCACTCCATCCCCATCCGGGATCTGCGCGAAAAAGGTGCTCCTAGTCCATTCAAACAATTCTGTCGGAACTGTGGTTCTTTACACTATTAAACCCATGGAAGAGGACATGATATATTTTTTAATGATGAATTCATTGGCTTACGATTGAACGATATGCATTCGCAGATACAGCTAAAAGGCTTAAAGATGGCTACTGGTATTACATTATCTCAGGTGAGCCCGATTTAACCTAAGAGGTGGGGCTTTGACAAAGTGTGGTTGAAATTCAAGGACATTTTTATGCTAGTTCGGCTGTGCATCAGTGTTCATCTTAGTAAATGTGGAGGGTCTACTACATTTATACTGCATGTGAATTTTCAAAGCGTCATTTCAAGGAGACATGGGCACTTAACGCGAAGTCACTGAATGTGAGTCATCTTCGGTGGTGAGTCGATGGGTGTGTTTATACCGTCAGGTGTTTCGTCTTTCGCGCCGGTCAAAGGTTTCTGCCACCTCGGGCTACAAGTAACCTCTTGCGCTTGGTTTTTTTCACATTGGACTTTTGATGAATGAAGGTCAAAAAGAAAAGTTGGATTTCACCTTGTTCCCTCGATAATAAAATGAAGGTTTTAGCTTTTCAAGACGGCGATCAAGAGGTCTAAATGTTTCCTAGTCTCCACTGTAACAGAAGTAACAGTGTTCATTTGTGCCAGCTTTAGGATGGTTCACTTGTGGATATGAAGTTCATGGAATATCGCAGATCGTCAAAAGGCCACACTCGGAGCCTGCTGAAAGATAGATATGCATTAAGGCCGTTTTGGTTTGGTATAAATGAAGTTCTGCTTATGCCTCATAAGGTACGATATAGCATTTCGAATATCAACAAGCATGCGGGCCTTAAGTACGCTGTTTGACGACTGACTTCACCTTAGGCAGACAACTGTGGCTCAGCTAAGAAGCAATATTATGAGTTTTCTTTTTTGGTATGACTGAAAAACTCCCTGTTCACCAAGTAGTAAGCGAAATTATGGATTGATTGGGCTGGCGTCAGACTTCGTTGTCGGAACAAGAGCACACCAAGAAAACTCCTGTCGCCTGTCGATATGAGCAGTGAATCCGAGATAAAAATACAAATTACGAACCAGTTTTACTTACCTGACCTTCTTATGTGACGCTACAGAGACAGGCACTCCAAGTTGCAGGATGCAAAAATCACCAACACTAAAAAAATAATGGTTGCATTTTGATTGAAGTATGAATTTCAACCAAGCCCAAATATCCAGCATGAGGGATGAAAATTCAGCAAGTAATGACTCGAAAGCTGACCATAAAAAATATCGCACTGAAGGAAATCCTCCTCGATGATGGAGAGGCGTTAATTGTCATAGGTATGCGGTAGCTTAGCGCTTAAATCCTATAATTACTATAAAGCCTTGTTTATGAATTAGTCGTAGCCAATGTGATCTGTGATGATGGGCTCGAGCACGGATCCGAGACCTCAGAACTGTAAAGTTCTTGTTAAAGCAATCGCGTCTACTCCTTATGCTACATGCTGTCAGCTGTGATCAAATAATGTCAAAGCAATTAAAAATGGTATTCAGCGGTTGCAAGTCGGGACACGCAAAATTCGGTTTTACTCTGGAACTTAACGTTTATGAGCAACGCAAGCATTTTCAGAGTGCTAAATAAGGAGGAAGTGGGATGTTCCACTGAAAAATCAAAGGAACGCTGAGTTTAAAATTTCTGTTTTACCTACCATTGTGTCAACCTACCAAGTTCACCTAAATCCATATCAAACCGAAATAAAATATAGGATGAACTACGAGCACGCGTAAATCAGTCATAAGAAAATGCTTAACTATATAATTTGATGTCAATTATAAAACGTTTTCCAAATAATCGCTGTATTTTACTAGCTGTCCAACGCGCATCCCAGAGTTTAATGGCATTGAGAGACATTCTTTTTTTAGAAAAAAACAGTTTTCGGTATTTACTGCCAGAAAAAGTATGGCGTCTGGCCGAAAGCAAGAAATTTACAATACTAGTTTTGTGCAAATCTCTTACTTGTATTAATGTTTTTTCCTAGTCCAATGAAGAACAAATATCGAATTTTCTCTGTGATAGTAAATAGCATAGGAAATTTCTTGATTGTCCGCAACCTTCGAGTTCGCTAAAATCTTGTCTGTTTTCCTTAAATAAACTGCAGGAAACATGCAGCGTTCTTTAGCAAAAGGCATTCTGAGTCTCAAATTCACTCAAAAAACAAAAATAACAAAACCTATTGAGCGCTTAACTTTTTCAATCGAATTTTCAGAAAAAAATTGCATGAGTTATGTCACCTACATAATAATAATGGTGATTTGTGTTGGTCCCTGTGAAATTGTCAAGCTTCGTGGAATTCACGAGCCTGTTCAAGTCTTCCGAACACAAATAAATACCGTCTGGAATTCTAAGTGACTGGCGCCTACTCTTTACTTTCTTATCTGCACAGAGACCATCGACTTGCAGTCCGAAGAACAGTGATTCGGATGTAAGCCGGCTTGAAAGTTGTCACACTTGGAAATCCTGACGAAGATTTCAGTTGCCATGGTTGTCATGCTACCGCACTCACTGGCTCTATCTCCAACACGCGTATAACTAGTACGCAGATGCGCTGTGACAAATTTATAAATTTGGCCAAATTTAATCTACTTTCCTTTAATATCAGTAGATTACAGTAGTTGAATGCAAAAGGCCCCAGGGATTTGTCTGCAGCAATTTCACACAATTAACCCTATGACATGTGCATTCTTAGGAAAATGTCCATCTCATTTCAAATTTTCGGTCGTTAATTTCGAGGAAGGTGCAAATCAGCATATTTTTTGTTCTGTTTAAATTCATCGGGACGGAAGAATATGTGTTACGGAGACGGGAATCGCAGTTGCGTCGCGGCCCAAGGCGGAAAGGGCACTTGATGACGCACGCCGAAACAGGCCAAGTCCGCTGAGAAACACGCATAGGAAATCAGGCAACCAATCAGTGTCGCCGGTGCACAGAGCACGCGTGAAACCCTGACGCACGCGTGCGGCCCAAACTTTCGCGAAGTTTCCGCGAGGGGTTTCCAGCGTGAGGTGAGACCAATCAATGCGAAACACGTTGCAGGCCAGAGGATTCCAGAACGCTCTCTGCTATTCTCACGCCATTGGCCGGAACGTCCGAGAACACCCAGCACTAAATAAACAGACGAGTTTATGAGGTGGAGATCAGCTGTCTTCTGCCGGCACAGAATAAAGTGTTTTTTCCCGAAAACCCGTTTTACCTTCTCCTCTATCACACCCGTCGGGATCAGAAAAATATGCTCAAGCGCTACAATAACGGAGGAAGCAAAGAATCTTTTATCTACAACTGTGAGGAAGGTGTAGAATAAAAGATCGATGATTGCATAATTAAATATACAAAGGACTATTTTGGTGATAACATCAGGTGTTTCCGAGAGCTGATCTTTAAAATAACCATGTTCGAGTTGACTTAAGCATGTGTAACGAGGTTAAAGAGATTTTATTTTACAGCAGCGTTTTGAAAGGATGTAACATTACTTATAAGTCCAGCAAGCGCAGCACGGAAATATGTGTATTGTTTGGCATTAGATAAGTGCCATGGCGTAACCACATCCATATGCGTGTACACTAATCCGAATAGGAAAGGTTTTGTAAAACTTTCTTTGCAAAGTCTGCATGTTACCTTACAACTCCGCGACACTCACACGAGTTAAGTTGTGAATAAGCTAGTTATTTTCGCGAAAAGGCAAGACGGGTAACTTCTTCTCTTTAATCATATGCCTTTCCACTTTACCGCAAAATGATAACGCAGACGCTTCCACTATATGCTGAAATTTCATGCTAAGGGCTTTTTTCTAAGCGAAACGGTAAGGAAGAAATCGAAACTATAGGGATGCAGTGCTTGTGTAATCGCCATCATGCTTCACTTCATTGTTAGATTAGAAGCTTAGAAAAAGTGTATTTGAAGAATGAATGTATTTGCTTCAAGAAGGTTGAAATGGATGCGGTTGTTCGGTGATACTTAACCAAAAATCTACTTGTATGTTCATAAAGTAAATTTTGTTTACCAATATGATGATAGCCCTTTTAAATCACTGATATGACTCTAGTGACAGAATAAAAAAATTCCTGCCATTTTCATCGAAAACAAACGAAAGAGATAGACACCACCTTTCGCGGTTCACTAGAATATTTGTCTAACATCTAAGGTGATATTTAATTTTTTTGTTTATACCGGAAAGTTAACGGCACTCAGTGCCTGACAACAATGGCTGCCAGCGATGCAGTTTCAATTCAAAAACTGGATTTGAATATGTTGCGGTTTTCAGCAAATAAGCAGAAAAATTTTGTGCAAAACAAGTTTTTATCTGTAGGTGACAGCATAGGCCAACAGAGTGCACTTATGAACTTCTACATGGAACGAGAAGAGCTTTTTTGGAAACTTAATTTGCGCCATGAACTCTGAATTTCACTAAACAGGCTTGTAGACGTAGACTTACTGAAAAAAACCGGATTAAAGCACAACTCAAGAACAGATGCAGTTGCCTCTTTGTGCAAGCATATTTAAAACCGTGTTTGGTCGAAGGCAGGCGTTAGTTGAAGCTATGCGAGTGCACGTGATAGCATGCCTTCTGAGTGCTCTGCTGCACTCGTCGCTCAATTGCCCAAGGATACCGCTCATCCGAAATTACAGTAAGATTATTTGAATGCTGACTTTATGCAACACTGTTAGGTAAATGTAAGAGAATGCATTAATGGCGACGGCGCTATGGTATCCGCCCTGTTAGCATGTAGTATGAATACCACTACCCTACCGCAAAAAACCATACTTCATAAAATTACTTGCCCTCGTTCATTCCCATATTTTTGAATATGCCTTCCTTCATTTGTTTAGTTTAACGAAAACATTATCCACGGTTGTTCTATTTCTGTCTGCAGAATTGTCTTCCGTACTGCGTAACAATTTGTTTACGCTGTTTTCCTTAGCACATTAACCTTACATTGCGTTATGATTATCAATTCACGATTGTACGAACGCTAGGTTAGCGTTGAAACAAAATACGATTTTTTTATTACTCTGCTTATTTGGAGCTTATAAATGTATTGCTGGTAGATCATTGTTATTAGTAAGCTTCAACATGTCAGGTAGCCTCATGCAAGCTTTCAGTAAAGTCTAGAGCTAGGGTTGATGCCAGGATAACGCTAAGGGTTAGAAGCGCTAGTTTCAAAATTGCAGTTGGGGTTGAAAGAATTAAAAGTTTAATTAAGTTTAAGGATAGGACATAGGAATAAATATATGCCCTGAAATTCAGCGTAAAATCTTCGGTTCTCCAGGAGTATTATACTCGCGTCCAGCCTTATTGTCTAGATAATCTGCAGATTTAAATATGTGGAATTCCATCTAACGCAGTCTTTTGGTTGCCCTTCAATATGAAGGCATACTACGCTACCTTAATAATCCTTTGGTAAAAAGGGGTTTGTTGGAATGATATGTAATCATATAAGTAGCATTGTAAAACGTGGAATTGAAGACGCGAACATGTTTATAAACACAGTGATGAAAGCCACCCCGATCGAACGAAACGTTGATCCGCAGTTGACGGTGTTGTTTGGTTCACGAGCTCGTTTTTCAGCCCTCCGTAGTTTTAGAAAGTGGTTCCTCTGTTTTGAGCATTGCCTGCCCTTTTAGTGTTGACAGAAAGATGGCATACATGGGAAATATCAGTCGGTTTTTAATAGAGCACAGTTGGAAAAACTAATTTGTCCTTCCTAGATAACGCAAAATGTTCAAAAAATATTGTTATCTTTTGAAAAATTATTTGGTGTACTAGAAGTAAGCCCTGCTGCATTTGATGACATGCAAATTATCCCTGTGCCCTCCTACTGCATAGTAAGCCAGTATGTGTGAATAAATAAATGTCTGTACTAACTACAAAGTCATTTCAAGTTCCTAACAGATGCTTTGTCCCTCAAAGGTTCACCACCATGCAAACATCTTTCTGCCCAGTCATTTGTCCCCATATTCGAACGCATTCTTACAAATCGACTCAACGTCAAGGAGATGGTGGAACTTCCCATATGTGTCCTCGCTTTAACTGGTCAGATAGGTTCTTTTTTTCTTGGTAATGGGAGTCAATGCTACGAGGACAATTCTGTGCTGATGGGAACAGTTATCAGGTACCAGTGTCTGGCAAATATTTCCATTTCCGTCATGACCTCGCACGCTCGGATAAAATATTTACCCTCCGAAAAATTATGGTACAGGGAAAACCCCGTTAAAGTGCGTGGTCGTCTTCAGGCTAAACGTATTCAAGCCTCTTTTATCTTCCTTTACGAAAAGTCACAACGCGTAAAATATGTTCGATTTGAAAAATTGAATGAATTGTCTCTGCGCCCAATATCCTACAATCCAAATTGTGATGAACGGGAATTTTCCGCTTACAATTTTACAGAGGCGGAGATTAACGTCCTATCAACACTATGGCTTGTACTTCAAAAAATTACTTCTGTTTCATGCACCATTAATTAAAGTGTTGCCTATTAATGAACTGTCCATGTTTCATAGGTGAAGGGTTTGGTAACTGCCATAACTCATAATAAAACTATGCCTATGCACAAATGTAAATTAGTTTGTTCTTTTTACTTTCTACAAAAGTGACATTTATGGGAATTTTCGATAGATTCCTGCTAAAATGAGTAAATTCCAGGTAGACGTTGATAAGAATGACCAAACAAACCATAAAGGGACTTTCAGATCGTATGCAAGCCCGTTTTTAGAGCATGTTAATATCTGCAGTAGATACGAAAATTCCTAAAACCTCAGGGCAACTATTAAGTCGAATAAACATTACTAAGGATAAAAGGCGGAAGTAATTTAGGTAGAATACCCTGTATTGTCACGAACCAAGCAGCATTTATAAGAATTCGTAATGGAGTTTATTCAATGATATCTTTGAGGTGAAAGTAAAGAATGAAATGCAAGATAGAAAACGATCCTACACACACGCTGCTCGAACCGCAATTGTGCACATACTGGTAGCAAAGATGTCAAACCCCTCTGTAAAAAAAAGTATAGTCTTAGATAACCCAAAATAGATTTTGACTGTTGCATCCTTCGACTGTTTATGCTGGAAACAAAGTCATGCCAGCATGCATTTATATATGCGAAAGAAGGACCATTAGAGTATTAACTGGAACACGCATGCCACTATTGATTTCACAAGCAGAAGTTCGAAGTATTAGCCCTTTCATTTGCAACAGTGTGCCTTCAAGCATACCTTTATAGCTGTGACTGAACGCAGGCAGATAAAAATATAATTGAGCAGTTCTCTCGTGCAAATGAAGGGAAAACTATCATAATTATCTAGACCCTGCTTGCAGCACGAAGTGGAGAGGGGATTAGTAATATGTCTCAGATGGACAAATGCGGCAAGAAGAATGTCAAAACAAAGCCTGCATTTAGCAAAATGCAGTATCCAATATGGGTAGTCTGTGTTTATTTTTAGAACAGGATTATTAAAGGCAAATGGAGTGCGCTGAAATAATGGAAGACATGGACAAATTGTGAGGAACGAGGGGGTAAAAATTCCTGAGAAAGGAGTTTTGTTTACCAAACGTTTGGAGTTCACACTGGAATTGACCATCAGTGAGGAGAGAAAAGAATCTTACTGAAGTTATATAATCTAGGGAAGTTTTTAAGGCTTGCACTTCAATTTTTAACGAGTATGCTTTCGTTTTTCTGTCTTGCGTCACTGTTTACCATATAAAAATAGCCTACTGTTGGTGTACCAGGCAAAAATTTAATAGACTCAACGTATACGGCTACGTGATGTCCAGAACCCATGTAGAATGCCCGAAGCGTCCATATTTGAATTGTATGCAGCCCTGCTTGAAGAGAAATGCAGCAAACTGTTTCATATGCCTTGACAAAGTTATGCAGTTGACCAGTCAGGCCAGAAAAATATTATTTGATGATACCTCAGCTCTCGAAATTCCCAAGGTCAAGAGGTTATCTGCCTGACAGAAGCATCACACGTATTCTTCTGTTGACCGCGGCGTAAGGTGTGCGAGAAGGTTGACAGAAGAAGCACACTGGTATGTGTGAAGTTGTAGGTCATAAACTGTCCAGGTCCTATTTCATCTGCAATGCGACAACAGGTCTTTCTTGTCAACAAACGGGGAGGTGTATTTTTGGAGGACAAGGCTTTACCCCTGTCAGTGGTATCACCTTCAGAGTTTGCGATCCTCTCAACCTTCAACAATCTGAATAAGCTAAAAGCCTAAGTTTTGGGTAGAAGCCTTGTACCATTTTCATAAGTCAGTGTTGTAGGTTTATTTATTTTTTCTAAAAGGCACAGACTTATCAATTTCCCGGATTGTAGAGGCGAGGGATGCGCACAGAACTAAGACAGTCAATAGATCCTAAAGTTTCACGCCAGACTTGCTGAGAATGCTTTGACGACCAAATTCCTATCAAACAGTATTGATTGTGGTAAATAGCTTTGCCGAACTGCTAGAAAACCAGTGCTGGACATGACCATCTCGAAATCAACTAAGAGGGCATGCTAACGCATCTCAGGATATTTAGCGTCAGGGTGAGGAGCCTCAGCAGAACTTAGGTCGGCAATCGGCCCTCGACCGTCTCGGGAAGCCTATGAGACTTATTTTGAAGAATTTGCGCACACAGACTGAAATAAGTGAATCAAGACTAAAAGGGTTCTACGAAGCGTTCAACTTCAGATGGCCTGAACACCCTTCGAAAAATCCACAGCAGGGACTTTCATAAATATTCCTTAGAACGTCATGACAAAACTCTTGTAGATATACAAGCCCTTGGTCGTAATGTTTACGTTGCATAGCAGAAGCAGAAGAAGTGAGCTCAAACGCCAATTAGAGTCTCCTCATTTAGACTACCGATGAAGTCCTCTGAGCCAAAGTGAGTTTTATCTTAAAATCGCTCTGGTAAAGCTGATATCAACGGTATTTAGAAATACTTGACAAAAGGGACTGCTAGACAAGGGGCCCTTCTCGACGATCTCAGGGAGCTTTTGCCCAAGAGACAGATATGTGCACAAACTAGAATGGAAAGCTGCAGGAATATTACCGATAGGTAGGAAGTATTATGTGGCTAAAATAGAAGAAATCTTATCGAGTTGTACATAGCTTTTCAAATTCCAAAAGCTTTTAGGCATCGGATCGGATCAAGGCGACAGAAGCCAGTTGACAAAAATGTTCAAAGATCCTCCACAAAGAGGGTTTTATCCTTTCAAAAGTCTTTGAAGGACTAAGATCCGGGTGTACTATGATATCCAGAATGTGCGGCCTTACAGTATAATAAACAAAGCCCACCTTCATCCTATCTTGTCTTTGAAAAATTCGCCCAATCACGTCATTGATTAAAATGGCTGGTGAAAATTTATGGCCTCTGAAGAGTCGTCAGTACTGGCACCTGTCAAATATGCGAGATCAAGATTTCTAACGGTGGTGAACGGGACTGCTATAAGAAGCCTCAATGATTACCAACTTTGCCCGTAGTAGAAGCCATGGACTGCATATGTAACTTTATAGAGAGCAACCAGATAATTATGACAATGGAGACCCTGCCACAAAATATCAGTTTCACTGAAAAACCAGCTTTAATGTCAAATAAAGGGGATGGTGACGGGTTCACTTCCTGGAACGTTTTTCCACAAATGTCTTCATGGAAATCATAGAGAAAAAGCAGTCCCATAGGTTCTATCAAGTGTCTTACTTTCTATGCTCGATACGTAGAGCGATATCTTTCGCCTGACAAGTCATTACCACCGATATTGACGGGTCCAGTTCAAACATTAGCAAGTTATATCCCTCAATAAAGGTTGCTGCAGGAATTGAAGCAAACTATCGAAATTGCCTTTTGATTCGATTACCATATTCAGAGAAAAAGGGATGGTTCTATCAAAATGCAAGATAATCTGAAAGACCTCCTGGAGTAATGACACATTATTTTCGGTATTGCTCCCCTCAGCTTAAACAGGGAGAATTTTATTCAGCACCGGGGCCTGGAAAATATTAAAGCCGAACTTTAGCAGCGGTGAAAACTCTCGCAAAAATGGTTATTCGGAGAGACTCTTGTCTGAACATTATGGAGCCTGCCACAAAGCCTCTCAGTAGAGACCGCAGAGAAAGCCCTATTTAAAGGATGCGTTTTCTAGGAGACGCAGCAAGCAACTAGTAAGACGTCGTCCAGGGATGGCAATCAAGACTCCGCTTTCCCGTTGGCGAACTTGCGTCGAACCTTCTAAACCCAGCTTTCTATTGCTTGCAGGTGAATATCGAGCTGTCGTTGCAGGCAGGATACGAAGCACCAACTTCTCGCTTCAGAAATCTTTCCAGATTATCAATCCATCAACCAGTAAATGGCAGAAGCCCTTGAAAATTACATTTTATACACGAATGAAAAATAGGTGTGCATCCAGGTCGGTTTTGTTATACAAAAATGTACAAAACTTCCAAAATGAAGTATAAATGTTTTAAAAGGTACAACATGTGCCCACTCAAAACAGTTCGACCGTCGATTTCGACAGGAGCAGTCACCACCTGTACGAGACAAATGGAGCGACCAAATGCTATCTGTGTGGTGCTGCCCTAACTATACTGCCCCTACGCATACGACGGAGTTCGACCGTCGTAATCCAGACGGCGATGTCATCGTATGCTCATGGGAAGAGTTGAGCAGGGACGGTGACTTGCGCGTGATTTAGTTTAAAGTGATAGTAGACTTGCGCTGCATCTACCGCACTCTCTCCTCCTCCCCACCTGGAGCCCGGTGTCAAGACAGAGTCAAAGAAGACCGGAGGCGGAGAGGACGCATGTGAGCTGGCGCGGCTGGGTTCCTATGTCTAGCTGCCCCTAGGCGACACCACACACCTCCATGTTCGGCATTTTGTTATGGGAGCGAAAACCCGAATAACGCCTGCCGTGCCCTAATTTGGCCCCCGTGTTGGTTCAACGCATCTACACGTGGCCCGTTTTAGGGGAGCACCACATGAGCAGTTCAACCGTCGTAGTCCGACATTGTCCACCGTATGCTCCCATGCGGAAAGTGGATCCAGGGACGGTGACTTGCGCGTGATTTGAGTTTAAAAGTGATAGTAGACTTGCGCTGCATCTACCGCACTCTCTCCTCCTCCCCACACTTGAGCCCGGTGTCAAGACGGAGTCAAGAAGACCGGAGGCGGGAGAGGACTGCCAGGTGGCTGGCGCGGCTGGGTCCCCATATTCCAGCCGCTAGGCCGAGACACCACACCTCCATGTTCGGCATTTGTTATGGGGCGCAACCCGAATAATGCCTGCCGTGTCCTAATGTGGCCCCCGTGTTGGTCCAACGCATCTACCGCGTGACCCGTTTGAGGGGCCCGGGGGGGGGAGAGCACACACACACACGACAGTTCGACTGTGCGTGGTCCGACGATATCGTATGCTCCACGAGCGGGTGCAGGGACGGTGACTTGCGCGTGAATTCGTTTTTGAAGTGATAGTAGCCTTGCGCTGCAGCTACCGAATCTCTCCTCCTCCCCACCTGAGCCCGGTGTCCAGAGACAGAGTCAAAAGAGCCGGAGATGGGAGGGGCACAGGTGGCTAGCGCGGCCGGAGACGCCCATGGGCGTACCACCACCACCTGGCTCGGATCCCACAGGTGAGGTGCCATAAATGCCCCATTAAAGAAGGAGCCATTGCAGCCCGACTCTCAGTCCGCCAGTCAGCCACTACACACAAAACACACAATTGGGCTGACCACGCGGTCCAGGTTATCCGTCAGTTGGGCAAACTTCCAAACCACGGCTTTAGCACACCGTGATAATTTAAAGCGCTTCAGATTGTTTGTAGTGAGGAAAATGCGCTGCAGGCTGTTGACCCTTACTCCACACCTCCCCAAACAGACCACCCATCCGAGCCCGGTGAGTGTCTGAGGTGGCGTGGGTGCGATTGATGACGGGTCTGCGCTGCGTCTTCGACGCCCACAACGTGACTTGGCCCTGCATAGCGCACACCAGGATTCCCTTAATTCAGGAGTTTGGAGGAGCCATCGCCGTCTGACTCCCAGTCCCCTGGTCCATGCCACACGACACACAACAGATACACTGGGCCAACGGCGTGGTCTTGATGTAGCGATCAGATTGGCAGCCTTCAAGCGCAGTTTCTACAGAAATCAGTGATTTTCTCCAGGTGTATTATAGAGTGATTGTGAGTGTGTCTATGTATTGGTGTAAGATGGTGTGCTGCACTGTATCATGCAGCCTCCGGTGGATACCGCAGGTTGTCGTGAAGGCACATGTCATTCATGGTAGTGGGATAGACAGTGGCGGTAAGAATGGCAGGAGCGGGAGGTGCGCATGGTGTATCAGTGTTGTCAGCATTTTGGTGAATTCAGCTGTTGTGGATGCGCGTATATGACCGAATAGGCCCATGCGATGAGCGAATGCCGAAGATAGTGAGGCAGTGGAGGCAGCGATCTCTGCTGTGGTGTTGGTGCTCCAGGCATTCATCACCAGTCTCCGTACGATGGATTCGCAAGTGACCGATCAGGCCGATGCGTGAGGTGAATGTGCGGTCAGATTGAGGACAGCTCAGGAGAATTTCCCATTGCTGATGGTGGTGGTGGTAGTGAAGGCGAAAGGCGATGGTGGTTTGCGGTGGTGGGAAGTGGCGCAGGCGATGAGTATTGGGATGTGGTAGTGCTATGATGGGTGTAATGGAGCGATGCCAAAAGTGAGATTGAGGGAGTCTGAAGGAGGGTTGGCAGATTGACGTAAGTTGGAATTGACAGATTTGTTGGTGCATTGCGTCCGAAGATGTCCGACCAGGTCGATTCGGTGCGGAAGATGCGTTGACAGCGTGGGCATGTTGGCGGGGCCTGGGCATTGGCGTGAGTGTTGGTCGGGGCACTGAGTGACTTTTAGCTGTTTTTGGCCTTGGCGGTGGCGATCCGGTTGGCCTCATAGTTGCTGGATCCAGTCTTCCTTATCTTCTCCATGACGGTCTATCACCAGGAGTCCTCAGGTCGCCCGGTTGATTCCAGTTAAGCTCAGCGATTTCTTCAAAGTTTCGTTGTAGCATCGTTTTGACCTCCTGTAGGCGAGCATCCGTAGCGAAATCTCCGTAGAAAACGTCGTTTGGGTAGTCGCTATCGTCCATTCTTACAAGGTCGCGCTCCATCGCAATTGCTTTTACTCAGCATGGCGTGGATGCTGAGGATTCCAGTCCCACTCCAGGATTTTCGTGTCTTGGATCCTGTCTCTCGCCATCTCAGCTTCAGTATTCTGGAGGCAGCTGAGATGAAAATGGTCAACTTCTGGCGTTCGAGTAGACGGTCACGTCTCCGCTCCGATAAAGAGTGTTTTCAAGACGACGGCCTTGTGCATCTTCCGTTTGGTGTTCCAGGTGAATACGGTGGCGATTCCGCACGGAGGCCTGCACCGGCCGAAGGCTGACTAACTTTGGAAGATTCGTTGGACAACTTCGTCATTGATTTCGTGTTTGCGTGACGCGATGCTTCCTAGATAAGCGAAGGTTTCCGCGTTTTGAGTCAGAGTACCATTGACATTGATTCGGAGAGAATTGTTTTCCGCTGGGTGGCGGCTGATGCATGATAACCGTTTTAGCTATACGACTATTAATCCAAAATCAGCGCAGCCTGACGCCGAAGAGGTCCATGCTCCTTCGCGTGATCGCCGTCCGGTGATTTAGCAGAGCCTGATCGATCCACAGAATAACTTCGAGTCTGGACTGTAGTCGTGAACCGACACCGCGATTCGCCGCCCTCGCCGTCATCAATGGCGAGCCTGTCGAGAAGGTGCACAGCATCGTTTCATAGGCGCGATGGATCAAACTACTCATCATGGTAGCGTCCCTCAGCGCAGCGAGACGCTAGACACAGAGGGTGGGAGCCAGTGCCAGCCCTGCTTCACTCGCGTTTGTTAGTCCACTGCGAATGCTTCGGATACCATCCGTTGTCGGTGACGCTGCAAATCATCCCCTCATAGGAAGCTGACGGCGCACCATGGTGCATGATCCAGCTCAGGACAACCGGAATTTCGCGCATGGGCTTTCTGCAGTCCGTCGCGAGTCACCGTGTAACAAAAGGCTTTCGTCCAGATCAGCACAGGCAAAGGTGGTGCTCAAAGGAATGATTCCGCATCTCACTGGCTCTATACTCATGCCTTGCTTAGCTGTGGGCGGCAAAGAGATAATGTCAGTTTGTTCCACGGTGATAAACGCGGAAGCCACATTGGGTTTCCGAGCAGGCTTTTCTCCGTGACGAGTTCAGAAAATAGAGAGGATGGATGAAAGATCTTCCCTGCGATGTTGAGAGGCTTACGATGCCTCCTGCTGAGATTTATCACGGGGTACCGAATGCTACCTGCGTTTTAAGAGATGGACAATGCGGTGCGTCTGCATCGAGCTTTGTCTTAGCGCCACATCTCCTGGAAAAGTGCTGCGAGTTCACTTGCCATCAGCCGGCACCTGTGCTTGTAGACTTCCGGGTGGAAATTACATCAGATCCCGTAGCTTTACCGCTGGAAATCCTGCTGCAAACGCGGAATCGTTTCTGGTAAGCAGGCGGCAGATCCAGGTCGCATGTTCATCCATCGCGCGACGGGAGCCGGTCGGCAGCATCGGGAATTGGCTGATGAGCAGTGGAGGACGTTTCTAGCAGTGCTCAATCGCCTTCGAATTTTGCGATTTCTGCTCTGTCGGCAAGTGTTTGTGCACCGTCGACGGCTGACAGCGGTGCGCTATGATGCACGGCCGTGGAATGGACTTGATGGCTTTGAAGAAGTTTTCATTTCATTGCGGTCAGCAGACCCTGGATTTCCTCAGCCTTTCGGACATGGCATCGCTATCCACGCAGCCGTTGCTGTACAAGACGTAAACATCTCGAAGAGGCTGCTTTGGTGGCGATCGAGTCCAAAAGAGTCGTAGCAAACGCACCGATGACCGATCCGATTTCCTTCCTCCGCCTATTGAATTTGCTGATATCGGCGTCATTTGTCGTCCGACCAGTCCTGGTGTTGCATAAGCGTGCGCGTCCGGAACTTCGAGGGCGATATGGACCTGGATAATTTCGCGGTGACGCCCATCGTGTTTCATTTGTGCCGCTATTGTCTGCGTATCCAGGATCTCGGGTCGACCAGTTTTGATTGCTGGAAATCAAACGCAGGGATCGAGCAAAATTTAACAAAGAGTATTTAGCTTACCCACCTGGCGACCTTGCTTGGAGCGCTTCGTCGTCAGTGCAGTCGGAGCCCTCATCTGGGGAGATGACGCGGGTGGTGATTTTAGTCCAACCATCGGCATCGCGGATCGCCTTTGTTAGCAAACAGCATCCTGTCGATCTCTCGCGCCTCCAGACATCGCCTGATACCGATCCGCAGCTACGCGCCGCCGACGAGGTGCATCACGCGTGACAGCTACTCCGCGTGCAGGCGGAAGAGTCGTGAATAGATGGGAGACGGTATTCCGCACGTTTGCGAAGTAGGGCTGTTGTCGTATGCAACTATAACCAGACCGTGGGGACCCGGCACTCACTGCTAGCTTGGCGTGGTCCGATCCCGATCGCGGGCGATTGCAGTCACTAAGAACGACGGTCAGCATGTCTCTTTCCGCGCAGTCGCCCAGCAAGGCGATGCCGAGTCCTCGTAAGAATGGGTGATACCATGCCGCATCGAGGCTCTCGTGCGCGAAGGCGCTGATGCTGAGTGGCAGGCTTCGAGATGCTCCCGAAGAGGCGGAGTGCAGGCTCATCGGGCGATCATTGCTACCGGCGGGCATGACGGTGGAGCGATCCCGCGATGATCGTTCAGATGAACAACTAAAAGCGCAGCACCAGCGTGTACATGATGCTCTGCAACTTTTGACCGGCCGCCCACTTAGAGGGGTGTAGCCGGCACCGCCGCTACGGCTGACCCTGCTCAGAGAATCGGAGTCTCGCTGGCGAGCAATGAAATAATGTTCCACATTGTACCAAGCAGCGCCAGTTCTGAGGCGACTAGCCCAATCCTCGATTAACGCCCAGTTTGCTCCAGGAATGTCTCCCTCATATGGAACCGAGCATTCCGGGCTGCTGGTGTGACGGTGATCATCCGAGCAGCCTGGATAAATCTCTGTCAAAGAGGATGAGGGACGGTATTGTTGTTGTTTGAGGTTTTTACTGACCGCATTTCGCGATCTGCGAGCCGCGGCCCGGCACCGAAAGGCGTGATAGACAAAGCCAGCATTTGTTTGAGTCTACCGATTCTATCTATCCCTTCTACGCGAGGAGCACAATCAGTCTAATCTCCAAATAGGGTTGCTCGGATGGCATCAGAACGGCTTCCGAGTCTCCACTGTATGGGTCACGGTTTTGTTTTGGTAGTGGGAGAACGGCGCGAGGACTAGCCTCGGCCGCCTGCGGGGTTCGCCGTCGCACTACCGTAGGACGGAACTGAGGTGGGAAGTTCGAGGAGTCCGAACATGCGCAGCGAGGCGCACACACAGCCAGAGCCCTCACCTGGTTTTAGCCCGCCGGTCGTGACGGTTGCCGTGTGGCCGCTGGAAGAACCGCTAACTTCGAAGAGCCACGGGTAGAGTTGAGTAGATTGAGGCGGCCACGGGAACATTCAACCACCTGTACGGAACAAATGGACGAACAAACCTCAAGATTTCCAGGTGGACAAAAAATGATGGCGTGCTGGGATACGGAACCTCAAAGATTTCTAGGTGGGCCAATGATGGCGTACTGAATGCCTGATCAATTTCATATAAAATGCCATCAGGTCTAAATGCTCTGATGGCCTGAGTCAGTATAAACTCCAGAAAATCAGCTAAGAACGTTTGCCGCGTTCAGTTGCGAAACGAACCTTTCTCCTGGAATAGAATGTTTGTTCCGCAAACCTCTTAACCGGATCACGCCAAATTACCTGATGGGCTGCATCAAGTATCTGTTAATTGGCAGAAGTCACGGTCTTACAGCCGGCACAATGCTGAGTCTCTCCGGCGTCCATAAACTAATGGAAAAAGGAGTCGTTTGCGGAACCTACTCATGGAAAAACAGTTCGCTTCATGGTGGAGCAGCACATACCATACCTGAAGATTAATCCGGATGCGCCTTTTACATAAAGTAGTTTTCGCCGGGTCTTTCAAATGCCGTTAATTTCGAATAGGGTGTGGATTTTCCTCAGGAGCGCACTGTTTTGAAAACTAACACCCGCTTTATTGTGGGCTACGATAAAGGGTAATTGATCAGGTCTCTGGGACATGCGAAAACTGATGCTGATTAAATTCATTGCCGCCATACACGGAGCAGCTTACGTTCCGATCTTTTGATGCTGGGATAGAATTTGATTAAGGAAGTACACAATTATATGGCTTGCTTGCTCAGAGGCTAAGTAACCATGGTCATTAGCAACGACAGCAAACTAGGGATGTGAAAACATTATGATGAATACCAAAGCCATTAACCTAAATGTATAGATATTTTCGGTATAGGAATGCAATGAATATTAATACCAATGTGCGATCGAAATTTTAGTGAACAATTTAACGTGCGTTTGGGTATTTGAATTTGTTTTAGAGGAAGTTGAGGAATCAGAGCCTGTTGCTAAAGAATACAGCAATATATGTATTTAACATGGCGCAATGGAGTTAATTATCGGACTTCTACCCAACAGATCGCGAGTTCGACTTCTAAGGTATATATGGGGTTGGGTGTAGCTGTATTGATGACTAATAATAAGCCAGAAGTAGCCATTCCATTCTTTTCGAGGAGTCATATTATTTTGCTTATCTGAAGCGCGTGAAAGGGCTTGAGAGTAAGCCCAAAACACAAAGGACGATTGAGATCCTTAACCGATCGGTAGGCCTTACTACCATTGTAAATATTCCCAGTATCAAAGAACCGGCGAAGATAACCGAAGTTGGCAGTGAGTTGTTCGTTGGACTTCTGCCAAGGTCGCAGTTCGAGCCTCGGAACCACAGCGCCTTTCTGGGAGTTGTGTATGGCGTAACGATGACTGACTGTCGCCGAATACCATTCCGTCTCCACATAGATTTATCCGTTCATCTTCATCGCTTATAATCTTGGCTGCGCTTGCGGCTGCCGCGGGCCTCGGGAAGTAAACTAAAGCATAACAGGACCGAAAATGAAGTCCCATAATAACAAATTAGTGACGCCAACTGCTGCATTGTTAATATTTCGATCGAAACCCGGCTTGAATAACGAAACTTGCGGGTACAGTGGGTTGATCGTC